>JBAMJV010004530.1:0-132706 GCA_037951105.1 Echinarachnius parma
CATATCATTTATCAACACTAAAGGTAATTAAAATATTGCTGAAAACTGACCAAGCTCCAATAAACAATATCTTCTATAAAATTGTGAGAATCAAAATATGATGTGATGTAATGCACAAATTATGGGTGATGCTGTTGAGGCAAAGGAGGGCCACCATTGGTTTTCTTTCGAGATATACACACCTTGACAACATGTGATAGTTTGTTGACATAATATAGTTTTTAAAAATGATAAATAAAAGTACACTGCACACCAATACAAACAAGAAAACTCTTATTGCGATTCAAATATCTTATTGTGTAGCCTTTAACAGTGGCCTGGATGCCAAGGCCACCAGAAATCTGGCATAGGCCACCAAAGAATTAGGATCTACAACGCACAAGTCTATGGTAGAAGTCTATCTGATGAGTCAGTTTGGCCACCTGAAAAAAAAAGCTTAGGGGGAGCCCTGATAGGATATAGTAGAACAAAAACATTTCAAGAGAAATGGTGATATATTACACTATTATACAATAACTGTACTCACAAATTTCAAACTTCTTCACTGTCACATCCAGGGCCTGCTCTAGCTGTCTCAGTAGTATTGTTGTTGACCTTTCTTCTTTGAAGACCCCTGATTTCTAGCAACACATTCGTACGGTTCAGATCCCGGTAGAGCCGATATGGTGACATACGTAGTGGTCAAACCGTCTACCTGGGATTGACCACTAATCCCGCTGATTACCCCACTCTGATTCTGGAAGAACACTTTGACGGTTAAGAAATCTCCTACCACAAAACAGGTGATGCTCACTTCATCATAATCTGGATCAGCCAGTATGTAGGTGCAGTCGTCACTTCTGTTTCCTCCGATGTAGTCGAATGGGCATTTATCGATGTGTGGAGTTGGTGTTTCTGTGGTGGCATAAAAAAGAAAATAGAAAGGCTACCAATGAGATACATAACATTTGATTAGATCATCAAGGGGATGCAGGAAGATTGAAGAACGCATGAATTAAGCCAGAAAATCATGTCGAACATTTGAAATCATTAATTCATTATGTCAGAATCAAACAACAATTTGATCAACAAAACATTGGTTACTTTGAAATTTAAGTGGTAGATAATGATCATACTCATTAAGAAACAAGTCTTTCACATTATTACCTTGATATGCATTTTATATAGAATGCAAATATACATCAGGAATTATTACTGGATGTTTGCACTGTAAGTCTATCTTATGGACAATTCTAAAAAAGAAACAAAAAATGAGAAAAGGGAGAATAATGATTTTGATAACAACAGTGTAAATTTGTATTCCATATCATGGTGGAGTTCTTAGACTTAGGTGCATTAATACAAAATTAATCAGTGCATCATCATTGAATTTGAAATACATTTTTATAGAATCAAAATAATTACAAAATTAAATGCACCCGTAGGGAATTAGACAAATAAAATGGAGCAGTATACTTCCCGAAATATTGGGCCGGAATGACTAATTTCACTGGGTGGGTAATCTTTCACTGAGAAAAATATTACCAAGATCAGCAATTTTGTGTGCAAAGTTTTCATTCTAGGTCTCACTTGAATCAGAGTTCAGATTTGATTGATTTCCACACAGATTTAATTGGCCTGTTATTTTGCATCTTTCACTTGTCACAGAAAGGAACATCTGCATTCCGTGGATAAACGGAAGACTGTAAAGAATGCTAATTATTAACCATAGCAGACATCTGAGCAGGGCAATTTTAAAACGATATTGCCCTCGAAGTTGAATAAGCCAACAAAACTACGGGTGAAAAAAAAAATGATATTGCCCACTCAGAAAAGTCAATGGGATTTTGTGTGTGATTTGCCGGTCAATACGATCACACAGTAAACCAATGGACAAAATCTTATTGCCCGCTCAGAAAAGTCAATGGGATTTTGTGTGTAATTTGCTGGTCAATATGATCAAACAGTAAACCAATGGACAAAATCTTATTGCCCACTCAGAAAAGTCAATGGGATTTTGTGTGTAATTTGAAATTTGCCGGTCAATAATATATCGGAGTATGAAGGCCCCGAGGGGGGGGGGGGGGGGGGGGGGGGGGGCACTCGAATTATTTTTTGACGGTGGTGTGCCGCACGGAACTCTGAAATGGGGGTCTGAAGAGCTGACTACAAGCACAAAATACATAGACTTGGAGCTACCAAAGACCTACGGAAACCCTCAAAAAGGCTAAAATGGTGGTCCAAGGAGCCGAACTAGAAGAATAATAATGGACTAGGCGCTACTCAAATACCTAGCCAAGTCGTTCTGGGGGTCTATGGAGCCGAACTAGAAGAAGAATATGGACTTGGCGCTACTCAACTACCTAGCAAAGTCATTCCGGGGGTCTATGGAGCGGCAATTTTGAAAATCGGGTATCTTTAGAGCTGAGATCGAGTGTGAAAACAGGGTTCTTTTAAGCGGCACATACCCGTCTTACATTATACATGAGTGCCCCCCCCCCCCCCCCCCCCCCCCCGGGATGAAGGCGCGCTAACAGCGCATGAGTGCGCAACATCATACGCGCGTTTATTAATGACGTATGAATGGATTTGCGCGTATCTAATTATGACGTAATAATATGTGTTGGCATCTCTGCTATAACTTACGCGCTAGCTAAGTAATGCTTCTTTACAAACTGGGTTGAAGATGCATTTGATTAAAACTTGAAGTTTAAACATCGTTCAATAATTGTAAGAATTGTGACAATTTGTACTTAAATTGATATATTTCATGTTCGCTACTTCGCTATTTCGGTCTACACTACAGACATTGCCCTCGTCTTCGACTCGGGCAATATGAATCTAGTTCAGGCAATATATGTTGTGTCGCCCTCAAGGCCAGTCAATACTGTTTAATTAACATTTTTTCCTGCTCAATATTATGACAAGCATCAGATGATAACATTGCAAAGTTTTGTTTAACTTGGTCACAGTTTGAAACCTAAATGGGATCACAAAATGTGACCTCCGAAGAGTACTGCTTAACGAAAAATGCTAATTTGGGGATATTTTTCTCAGTAAAAGACCCCCCAACTAGTGAATCCAGTTTCTGTGTCCCTATTGTATAGAAGATTATGCTGTCCTGTTTTATTGGAGCCACCCTGTATTGCCATTGCCATCAATAGGCCTATGCAAATTTAAGTCATAACTTAAAAAGTTAAAACGGCATTATAATTGTCTCTATATCTCTCATAATCTCACCAATCTTTACAAATGTTGAGCTAATCCGCCATCCGCTTGATTGAACAAGAATCACGCACGTATAATTGCCCCCATCATTCGATGTGACTTTGTAGATGATCAAGGAGAAATCCTCTGCAATACTGAATTCTCCTTTCTCGTATCCCGGTCCACTTATTTCACCACTCTCAAGACTGACTAGTATATCATCTACTACCGTTCCATTGTTCTTGTGCCAGTAAGCAGCGAGTACCCCTTCACCAAACGTTATCTTCACAGTGCATGGGATAGCAGCCTTGGTTCCTTCATGAACAGAAACCCATGGAAGTGCTTTGACTGCTGCAAGAAAGAGACAAAAGTTATTCAAAGTCAACATAAATGTACACAGTGCACACACAAGTAAACATAGATCTATTACGTGAAAATGCCCACCAAAAGTTCTTTGTTGAAATTTTCTTCAAGGTTGATTATTTATAATTGAAGTTTCATTAAGCCATGTTTGTTTTTCTCACATTAGCCCAAAATATGTGTGTTTAGACCAGTTGATTTGTATGAACATTTGTGGGATAAGAAGAGTATTTTCAAATTGCCAGGTTATGTCTAATTGAAAATTAGTGAAAATGCATAGTGTAAATGTGCCGTCATTAAATTACACATTGTATGGCGAATAAGGCCAGTCGACGTACAAAAACATGCAACAGCATGATACAGTTGAAACTCATATGAATCAACCTAGTAAGGGCTTAGTTTTGCTTTTATTTTTACTAATATTTAGCCTGAATTATGCAACTATATTATAACTCTTTCATTTGGCATTTTAATAATAACAATAGTACATCAACTTCAAGGCTGCACTGCATGTAATCTAAAAATCAAGTATAACTCAAGTATTTTTTAAAATATCAATAGGAAAAGATGGGTAGTATTAAAACATTTATCATACTAGCTCCTTTGTGCAACGTATTAGATCATATATCACCCTAGAATGTAATCAAAGTGTGATTGGTTGAAGTCAGGTCATATGATATTTCAGTAGAAATGGTATACTGTATTGAACAATCTCAACTTTAAAAGGGTGTTTGTGCCGAGTGATGCCTGGATTGTGATTGTGTATTACTTTTACCTTGCCGGGATAGACACAGAACGTCCTAAAAACTGTGGTGTTATATGAACAAAGAAAATAATGATTTTGTTCATACAAGGGTGGGCGGTGGCCAGAATATTTCAATCAGCGCAGACTCATCGCTGGTCTATTCAACGTGATATGCTATGCAACTTGTTGAAAAGACCAGCTGGCTCGTCTTCGCTTCGTGCAATATTCTTGGCCATCGCACGCAAAAGCATTAAAATCCCCTTACTATTCATTTGCCAACAATTTCAGATTAATCTGCATGTTGTAGACAATAAATACATCTCTCCAATTCAATTCAACCTCCCCTGAACACCCATTCCATTGACTTGCAAATATATCTGTACATACACATAATTATAAGTACTGGGTGACATTGTCTAAAGACAAATTGAAAACTGTTTAATATTGATTACTAAGTAATTGTAACTTTAATTCATTGTAATTTTCAGGCAGCATGAATGACTGTGAACAAAGCAGCAAGAGTGGTTTAAAGTGTTTTTATTGTTAAAATTCTCTAGTCTAAGCCAGTCTGAATATATTTTGACCTCCATGTTTTTACTCTCCTTGAAGTGGATATACCATTAATGGTTTGGTCTTACCTTTTGCTGATATGATAGCTATGAAGAGATGAACAATCACCTTGGAAGCCATTTTGCATATCTGGGTAATAGCACAAAGGAAATAAATTTCACTTAGTCATTTATGCACTCTTGTCTGGATGATATAAATTACAATCAATATATTCTGTCTATAGTGACCTGAAATTACACAGCAAAATATTTACTATAGACAGGTTGGCAGCCAAACTTTGGTTTGATTTGAATTCTCTATAAAACTAGCCTCTGCCATTGCGCAATTTTTATATCAAGCCCAAATTTGATTTACATGTACTGAATTGATTCTGTAAACTCAAATACGATGGTAATCTGTCAACCAGATCTTGAAATATCACAGAGCTATTTTGAGCCATAACCTTGACCTTTGACCTCATGACCCCCAATCGTATTTTATTAGCTACCCAAGATACATACATGTGTGATGGTAGTTTGTCTACTGGTTCTTGAGATATTGCAATTACAAGCCTTTTTTTGGCATAATGAGTCATGTGACCCTGACCTTTGACCTCATGACCCCAAAATATGATGGGTACATTGGTTTCCTAAGATACATTCAGTTCCCAAGTTTGATTAAAATCTGACATTTAGTTCTTGACATTTTGCAATTACAAGTTCTTTTAGCATATTTTGAGCCTTGTGACATTTGACCTCCTGAACCAAAATATAATCAGTTCATTGAAGTCTCAAAATACATACATGTACGTACTAAGTTTGGTGCAATTCCGTCAATCGTTTCTTGAGATAACTCGATCACAAGCCATTTTTGCATATATATAATGAGCCCTGTGACCTTTGACCTCATGACCCCAAAATCTAATCAGTTCATTGGCTCCTCAATATACATACAAGCTTGGTGAGAATACGTCAATCAGTTGAGATAACGCGATCACGACCTATTTTTGCATATATAATGAGCCCTGTGACCTTTGACCTCCTGACCCCAAAATCTAATCGGTTCATTGGCTCCCCAAGATACATACAGATACCAAGTTTGGTCAGAATCGGTCAATCCGTTCTTGAGATAACGCGATAACAAGCTATTTTTGCATATATAATGAGCCCTGTGTCTTTTGACCTCCTGACCCCAAAATCTAATCAGTTCATTGGCTCCCAAAGATACATACATATACCAAGATTGGTGAGAATCCGTCAATCGGTTCTTGAGATAACGCGATCAGGAGAACGGGACGTACGTACGTACGGACGAAAACATAAACCCGAAAACATAATGCCTCTGGCTACTTCGTTGCGGAGGCATAAAAATAACTGACTGTTGCACAAACTATTAGATCTGCGACTGTTGTGTTGATGTGGTCATAAGCAGTTAATAATAGCATTTATAGAGCGCCACATATTCAGAGGTGCAATTATAACCCTTGGTCATCAGGTACAGTTCGAACCCACAAAATTATCCTGTGCACCATCTGAACTCCTAGTGGAGTATACTAGCCCAAGCTGCCCTATTATGTAGATCGCTACAGACTAATTTAACACCAGACCAAGTACCCATTTATACTCATGGGTAGAGAGCAGCAATGAAGATTAAATGCCTTGCTGAAGGACATAAAATGCCGGGGCATCTATTTGGTACATTACAAACTTGGGTCTCAAGATCGTTAGTCAAGCGCTTATCTGATCATGCCACAACACCTCCACAATATTCCCAATTGTGGCAATGGTTGGCTCTGAAAAGAGAGGTTGGGTTAATGGTGCCTTTATCCTTTCAAAATAAAAAATTAAGCATTGTTGGTTGGCTAGTAGCCTCCTGTCTCTGTAGAACAACTTACCATGGATAATCGCCTCACGATCTTCACATTGCTTCAACATATTTGTAAGACGCTCGTTGCTGGCAAATATCAGCAAGACACCTGCTGATTCTAAGTAGGTTGCTCAGGTTTGGTTCTGCTGGGGCTGCTGCTCAAATCCTCTTGACCTTCGAGAACTTAGGCCTCGTCAATTGGATATAATTTCTTGTTCCACAGATCTGGGTAACGACAAGATTGAGAGAGTTCATTCAGTAGTCATGCATCAATGCACACTTCCTTGAGAATATAATGTAATTAGTCAATACACTGTCTATATAGAGGCCATCAATGGAAATTACAGCAAATGTGGCTACTAAAGACACTAGACAGGTTGGTAGTCGTAACATTACAAGATGGATCTTTGACTTTGCACAGTCGAAATGAATGCCTCCGCCATTTGTGATTTATACAGGGTGCCCCCCCAAAAAAAAACCGGAACGGGGCACTTCCCAAAATAAAGTAACAAGATGATTATAAATGTCCATCGGATAGGGTGTCATTTCCAATGAAAAACAATACCAAGAATAGTCATTTTGGTTGTGTAGTTTTTTTGTTAGGGAGCTGTGAGTGACACCATGTCAGGTTCCCATTTTTGTAAATTTTTACCAAGTCAGTGTCTGATAAATCGCACTAACTGCCCGTCATAACATCGAACAACTAGATGGATCTTCGATTGCGCGCAATCAAAAATTATGCCTCCGCTATCACGCGATTTTAATATCTAGCCCAAATTAACATGCACTGATTTAATTTTTTTAAATATTTTTCATATATTTTGAGTCCTGTGACCTTGACCATATGACCCCAATCTTTGATGGCTCCCTAAAAAACATTCCGGTACCAAGTTTGATTGAAATCTGACATTTAGTTCTTGAAATTTTGGCATTACAAGCTTTTTTGCATGTATAATGAGTCCCGTGACCTTGACCTCAACCTCATGACCCCAACATTTTATGGCTATGTTGACTCTTTATGATACATTCAGGTACCGAGTTTGATTGAAATCTGACAATCAGTTCTTGAAATTTTGCCATTGCAAGCCATTTTCGCATACATATTGAGTCCTGTGACCTTGACCTTTGACCGCATGACCCCCCAAATCTAATCAGATCAGTGGCACCCCGATATGTACACTCATACCAAGTTTGAAATTGATCCGTCAACCGGTTCTTGAGATATCGCAAGAACAAGGCATTTTTGCACATACATTGAGTCCTGTGACCGTGACCTATGACCTCATGACCCCTAAAATCTAATCAGATCATTGTCACCCCAATATGTACACTCAAACCAAGTTTGAAATTGATCCGTCAACTGGTTCTTGAGATATCGCGAGAACAAAAATGGGACGGACGGACGGACGTACGTACGGACGGATATACGTACGGACGGACGAACGGACGGACAACCCGAAAACATAATGCCTCCGGCCACTTCGTTGGCGGAGGCATAATGAGCAATATGCCCGCCATTGTTAGTGTGCATTCAGCTGTGTACCGAGAGATTGGGCATAGTTGTTCGATACTAGGTCACCAGTTGTTTACATACATGTGAAGGCTTCTTCCCAGTCACTTCCAAACTTCCTCCAGAAACTGTACTAGTAACCAACAATGATTGATACAATGAAAGGATTACAACATTTGTGTCTGTGACTGTGAATTGACTTGCATGGTCAATAGACACACTTTTCCAGTCATGGCTTTAATATTGCATGGTTTAAGGTGGTATCTCACCGGGCTGGAGACTAGTTGGCGACCAGTTGGCGACTCAGTCTCCGCGACGTCTCCTGGAGACTAGCCGGGTCTCCGGGGAGTCGCGGGAAAATCAAACATGTTCGATTTTTTTTTAGACTTTTTCAGTCTCCAGTAGGTCTCAGAGACGTCTCCATCAGTCGCGGAGACTAATTTTGTCCGCGACTGGGGAGACGTCGCCGCGACCTACTGGAGACCAAGGCGACTGAGAGGAGACGTCGCGGAGACGTCTCCGAGACGTCGCCTTGGCGAGATTGCAAACCATTTTCGGGTCTCCCGAGTCGCCGCGACGACCGCGACTGATCAGTCGCGGCAGTTGCGGCGACGTCTCCGCCGGTGAGATACGCACTTTAACAAAGACTGTAGGTCAATTTGTGAAGAAAGAATTCTTTACAACCAGCTTTGCCTTTGACCTACTAGGCTACTAAGAAGATTAATACCATGATGTAATTGTTTGTTGAACAAAGCCAAACATAAGACCATTAAGCATTACAGACATGACACATCATCATATTGATCAATGGTGTGAAAAACATCTCGTTTGAGGCTATATAGGAAGACGGGGTATTTCCCTAGTGTGTTCTTGGACAATAAGGGCAGCTTTAACTTTCATGTTTTTTTTACATGGCAATTTAAGCCAAATAATAGTTTTGGGAAAGTTACCGAAAACATCTATTGGCCAAACTAATTGATCAATATTATTGAATATGTATTGAAAAAGGGCTTGTGTGGTAAAATCCAAACCCAAGCATCGTTAAAGGGGCCGTGCAAACCAAATGCATGTTGACTTCTGTATATCTGTATTAGTGTACACATTCAATATTTGTAAACTGTTTGACCTAAATATGTTTTGTATATTTTTAAACATTTGTAAACTGTTTGACCTAAATATGTTTTGTGTATTTTTAAACATTTTATCATTTATTTTTCTTCATGTTGCTAAGCCCCACCTCCTAAAAAACCCTCCAGAGTGAATTATATTATTGACTGGTTGTGACATCATCTGTCAATCACTGGTCAGCATGTGCTTTCATCTTTTGTTAAAACCATGGGATTAACAAAAGATGAAAGCACAAAAAGAACATGCACTCAAAAGCATGCCCTGCATGCCTCCATACAATAGCTTAGACAGTGCTCTTCTTCTGATATAGCAACTGCTATTGAAATTGAAGGTGTGTGAGTTGGTATTGTATTCAACCGTGTGATGCTATTGTGATTAGGCACTCATCTTGGATGAAGGTCACTTCTTTGTAACTGAGTAGTGAATGACTGATGATGTCACAACCAGTCAACAATAGAATTTTACTCTGGAGAGGTTTTCAGAGGTGGGGGCTGAGCAATATGGAGACAAATAATTACTAAAATGTTTTAAAATATACAAATTATGTTTGGGTCAAATTGATGTGTACACTAATACAGATGAACAGAAGATATTATGTGTTAATCACACTAATTTGTTTACTGTGTTTTAAGGTGTTAGAGTGTCCGCACCGCTTGCGCTGGGCTGGAGATATCGACAAGCCCACATACCGGATACCACATGGCCCCGCGTGGTCTTTTGCACGTAGCGTATACGCGATTCTGTGTTATCCATTTACGGCAAAGCAGTTTTATAATTTTGCAAATATATAGATTAGTATAGTAGGCGGTTTCCTGGCCAAATTTTTATAATCCAATATAAGTCAAATTCAATTCTTTCACATGGTTGGTATATAATAAGAGCGTACATTTAATGTATTTTTTGTGTGGGGCGTTTCCCACTACTGTCATTTAGCAGGAGCAGGGGTTTACTTCAGGATATACAATAATTATGCGGTTAACCCGTTGACTTGCAGGGTACGTGGCCCCAAGCAGGGGCCCTGATATAGCAGAAACTAGTAACTACAAATGTAGATGGTTCTTCGACTGCGCGCAGTCGAAAATGATGCCTCCGCCATTGCGTGATTTATATCAAGCCCAAATTAACAGGCACTGATTTCATTCTTCAACTCAATTTGAATAGTAAAAATTACAAGATACAAATGCAATGTAGGTACCGTAAACCGGGGTGACTTTTGCCACTTTTTTAATATTTTCTTGAATAATTTTTTCATAATAATTTTTTTCCAAAAATTTCTTCCATAATAAGGGTGTACTAGTAAAGGTCTATCCACTGCATATATTCTTCCCTTCTTGATTTTTATTTTTCTTTATTTTGTTGGTCGAAGACTGGCAAAAGTCACCCCGGGTGTCGGGGTGACTTTTGCCGGCACACATTTTGTTGTTTTTAATACAACACTTTCAATATTTTTATTTACTAATGTTCTTTGAAAATACACTGAACCTCTTTCTCATATTGTTTCACTTATAAATAATTTTTAAAATACATGATTTTAGTAAAAAATGATATTACAATAGGATAATGCACAATTTTCCAAATCTTCAAAATGTACATTGCTTTCCCCTATGATCTCAAGTCTGATAACAGTTCAAATAACTTCTTCTTATGTCACTAGCTCTATCAGTGAACATTACTGCAATTTTCATGGAGATTTAGTTCTAAGAATGCTAGATTCACATCTTAGCAGTTTGTCTCAAACATTTTTTCGCCACAAGATGACTACTACACTCCTGTATTTTGGTTCAATGTACACTGTTATTCCTTTAAATAATTATAAATACAAATAAAACTGAAAATTGTTCTTGAAACATAATCTAATTGATCATAAGGCCAAAGTAAATTATATTTCTGATCACACTGCATTTATAACGCAGTTTATAAAATCTGAAATATGAGACGTAACCACATTATTGCCTTTTCATTTTGTGTGTGACATTTGAAGGCGCAATAGCCTAAATGCGATTTTTAGAGCTTGCTTGATATGCACTAAATATAAACTAATAATTACATTACATTTTGTCTCCTATTTACAACTCTGTAACCCAAAACATAATAATTCTATTCTGGCCAAAGTCACCCCGAGCTTGCAGCAAATAGCCCGGGGTGACTTTTGCCACGGCCATTTTGAAAAAATCAGAGGGAGGGTCGATGAAGTTAGTGCATTGGCAGTTTGGTACACCCTTAGTGTACGTTATCTGACATATTTGCTTGAATCTCCATTTTCCGTTTTCTGTAGAGACTCAAAAGTTTGACCCCCATATCAATCATGCACTTTATTTTTCATACAAAAAACAACAACAAAAGCAGAGGGTAAGCCATTATAAAAGAACGTTATGAATTTGTATAATGTTCATACATTATTAGCCTGAAGAATATGTAAAAATATTTTCAGAAATTTGTTCAAGTAAGAGAGCCTCAATGAAAATACTTTTTTCTCACAGGGTGGCAAAAGTCACCCCGGCGGCCAAAGTCACCCCGGTTTACGGTACCAAGTTTGATGGGTATTTGTCAACTGGTTTTTAGCTCATCCAGCCCGAAGGGCCTGATGAGCTTATGCCATGGCGTGGCGTCCGTCCGCAGTTTTCAAAATGCTTCTTCTTCGTTATTTTTCAACCGATTTTGATTCTGATTGTTTCATAAGATAGGGCTAGGAGGGGGATTTAAAACTTCTACACAGAATCGTGAAATTCATTATCTATGGTAATTTATGCAAATTTATTCGAAATCACAAAAAATGCTTCTTCTCCTTCATTTCTCGACCGATTTTGATTTGGTTTGCTTTATCTGGTAGAGCTAACTTTGGTACATTAAACTTCTACACAGAATTTTGAAATTTGTCTCCATTAATTAATTATGGTAATTTTGTATTAATTTTGTTTTTTATTTATTTACCTGTAATTTTTTTTTTTTTTTTTTTTTTTTTTTTTTAGGTGGGCTGTACATCATACAGACCACCTCATAATTTCGTTAGAATTGCCTTTATTTATTAGGTGGGCTGTACATCATACAGACCACCTCATAATTTCGTTAGAATTGCCTTTATTTATTTATTAGGTGGGCTGTACATCATACAGACCACCTCATAATTTCGTTAGAATTGCCTTTATTTATTTATTTATTTATTATTCTTTATTTTTCTTATTTCCAATCACTTTTTTGTTAGCAAGATAACTTGAAAATGGCTCAATCAAGTGCCTTGAAATTTGGCACACATATATATAGGCATATGGACAAAGCAAAATAAGGTTTTGAACCCTGACCTTGACTGATGACGTCATCTAGGCGCCATTTTGTAAAATTTTCTGAATATCTTCTCATGATCATATCTTCATAACGAAAAGTTGTTTCTCATTCATATTTATCATGATCAAGGTCAATATCCGTCCGGTCAATTTCAGGTCAAAAAACGCGCGCGCATGCGTACGTGCGCGCGTCAGCGCGCGCGCAAAATTTTAAAATGTTCAAAATCGTCGCAAATTCATTTTGGATACGTTTTAGGCCATTTTAAGCATTTTACGAAAAAACGCGCACACGCGCATGCGCGCGCGTTTTCGCGCGTACTGGCATTTTGCAACATAGAATCGCCGAATTTTCTCTGTTATCATATTTAGCCCATCTTTCCAAGCATTTTGATACCTTGTTCACCTTTTTCTGACTAGTAAAAACGCAATGAGCTTCCGTTCAAGAAACATGTCCGTGCGCGCGAGCTCTTGTAATACATAGCATATATGGGCAAAAACATGCCTATACAAAATTCATTGTAACTCTTCAGAATGGATGGGAACTCCCAATTTTTTTTCATATTTAGATAGATTATGAGTCGGAGATATGATTTCATGTCTCATTTGACCCTCAATTAACACATGGCGTCATCATAACGGCCTTCCAACTCAAAATTTCAATTAGCATATTATGACGTCAGCATATTTTTGGAAAATTGATTGTATCTCTGTAAATGTTGATCGATTTTCTTCCAAATTTTGATATGTTCTAGCTCAGACAATTTTCTACAAATGTAATAACCACGATTTTTCATTTTGGCAAAGGCATCATGGCGTATTTTTGCGATTCAAGGAGGCATGTAATTTTTTAACATTTTGCGTGTATTCTCTATGGGACATGACTTTTTTTCAAAACTGGATTCTACATTCCCGTCTTTCGCGACCAATATCTTCTTCGTTTTAGCTTCGTTTACGCTGAACTTCGAGTATGTTGTAGCTGAGACAATAAGCTATCTCAAATGAGCCCTTGATTATGTCTTTAATTTTAGTTCGACCAGCCCACCTATACTTGTTCTAAACAAGTATTACAATTCTAGTTTATTAGGTGGGCTGTACATCATACAGACCACCTCATAATTTCGTTAGAATTGCCTTTATTATTATTCTTTATTTTTCTTATTTCCAATCACTTTTTTGTTAGCAAGATAACTTGAAAATGGCTCAATCAAGTGCCTTGAAATTTGGCACACATATATATAGGCATATGGACAAAGCAAAATAAGGTTTTGAACCCTGACCTTGACTGATGACGTCATCTAGGCGCCATTTTGTAAAATTTTCTGAATATCTTCTCATGATCATATCTTCATAACGAAAAGTTGTTTCTCATTCATATTTATCATGATCAAGGTCAATATCCGTCCGGTCAATTTCAGGTCAAACAACGCGCGCGCATGCGTACGTGCGCGCGTCAGCGCGCGCGCAAAATTTTAAAATGTTCAAAATCGTCGCAAATTCATTTTGGATACGTTTTAGGCCATTTTAAGCATTTTACGAAAAAAACGCGCACACGCGCATGCGCGCGCGTTTTCGCGCGTACTGGCATTTTGCAACATAGAATCGCCGAATTTTCTCTGTTATCACATTTAGCCCATCTTTCCAAGCATTTTGATACCTTGTTCACCTTTTTCTGACTAGTAAAAACGCAATGAGCTTCCGTTCAAGAAACATGTCCGTGCGCGCGAGCTCTTGTAATACATAGCATATATGGGCAAAAACATGCCTATACAAAATTCATTGTAACTCTTCAGAATGGATGGGAACTCCCAAGTTTTTTTTCATATTTGGATAGATTATGAGTCGGAGATATGATTTCATGTCTCATTTGACCCTCAATTAACTCATGGCGTCATCATAATGGCCTCCGAACTCAAAATTTCAATTTGCATATTATGACGTCAGCATATTTTTGGAAAATTTATTGTATCTCTGTAAATATTGATCGATTTTCTTCCAAATTTTGATATGTTCTATCTGAGACAATTCTCTACAAATGTGATGATCACGATTTTTCATTTTGACAAAGGCATCATGGCGTATTTTTGCGATTTAAGGAGGTATGTCATTTTTTCACATTTTGCGTGTATTCTCTATGGGACATGACTTTTTTTCAAAACTGGATTCTACATTCCCGTCTTTCGCGACCAATATCTTCTTCGTTTTAGCTTCGTTTACGCTGAACTTCGAGTATGTTGTAGCTGAGACAATAAGCTATCTCAAATGAGCCCTTGATTATGTCTTTAATTTTAGTTCGACCAGCCCACCTATACTTGTTCTAAACAAGTATTACAATTCTAGTTTATTATTATTATTCTTTATTTTTCTTATTTCCAATCACTTTTTTGTTAGCAAGATAACTTGAAAATGGCTCAATCAAGTGCCTTGAAATTTGGCACACATATATATAGGCATATGGACAAAGCAAAATAAGGTTTTGAACCCTGACCTTGACTGATGACGTCATCTAGGCGCCATTTTGTAAAATTTTCTGAATATCTTCTCATGATCATATCTTCATAACGAAAAGTTGTTTCTCATTCATATTTATCATGATCAAGGTCAATATCCGTCCGGTCAATTTCAGGTCAAAAAACGCGCGCGCATGCGTACGTGCGCGCGTCAGCGCGCGCGCAAAATTTTAAAATGTTCAAAATCGTCGCAAATTCATTTTGGATACGTTTTAGGCCATTTTAAGCATTTTACGAAAAAACGCGCACACGCGCATGCGCGCGCGTTTTCGCGCGTACTGGCATTTTGCAACATAGAATCGCCGAATTTTCTCTGTTATCATATTTAGCCCATCTTTCCAAGCATTTTGATACCTTGTTCACCTTTTTCTGACTAGTAAAAACGCAATGAGCTTCCGTTCAAGAAACATGTCCGTGCGCGCGAGCTCTTGTAATACATAGCATATATGGGCAAAAACATGCCTATACAAAATTCATTGTAACTCTTCAGAATGGATGGGAACTCCCAAGTTTTTTTTCATATTTGGATAGATTATGAGTCGGAGATATGATTTCATGTCTCATTTGACCCTCAATTAACTCATGGCGTCATCATAATGGCCTCCGAACTCAAAATTTCAATTTGCATATTATGACGTCAGCATATTTTTGGAAAATTGATTGTATCTCTGTAAATGTTGATCGATTTTCTTCCAAATTTTGATATGTTCTAGCTCAGACAATTTTCTACAAATGTAATAACCACGATTTCTCATTTTGACAAAGGCATCATGGCGTATTTTTGCGATTTAAGGAGGCATGTCATTTTTTAACATTTTGCGTGTATTCTCTATGGGACATGACTTTTTTTCAAAACTGGATTCTACATTCCCGTCTTTCGCGACCAATATCTTCTTCGTTTTAGCTTCGTTTACGCTGAACTTCGAGTATGTTGTAGCTGAGACAATAAGCTATCTCAAATGAGCCCTTGATTATGTCTTTAATTTTAGTTCGACCAGCCCACCTATACTTGTTCTAAACAAGTATTACAATTCTAGTTTTATTATTATTTTTATTTTTTTTTTTTTTTTTTGACCAGTTGAAAAGTGTACCACATGAAATTTGCAATATTTGATGTTGCGAGATGCCGGATGAGCGCTACGTCATTGACGTTCTGGTTTAGATATTGCAATTATAAGCTATTTTGGCATAATTAGTCATGTGACCTTGACCTTTGACCTCATGACCCCAAAATCTAATAGCTCCAATGGCTTCCTGGGATACATTCAGGTACCAAGTTGGATTGAAATATATGACATTCAGAGATTTTGCAAAGCTAATTTAGCATATATTGTGCTCTGCGACCTTTGAGTTTGACCATTGACCCCAAAATCTAGTCACCTCAAGACACATACATGTACCACGTATGGTGCAAATCCATTGATCACTTCTTAAGATCAATAGCTATTTTTGCATATATAATGAACCCTGTGACCTTTGACCCCAAAATCTAATCAGTTCATTGGCACCCCAGGATACATACATGAATTAAGTTTGGTGAGAATCCTTCAATTGGTTCTTGAGATAACGGGATCACGAGAACGGGGTCCGTACGTACGGACAACCCGAAAACATAATGCCTCCGGCTACTTCGTTGCGGAGGCATAAAAATGACGTCTTATTTACGTCATGTATTTAAGGTGAATGACAGTAGTGGGAAACGCCCCACCCCCTAAAAATGAAATGTACGCTCTTATTACCAACCATGTGAAAGAATATAGTTTTACTAATGGATTATACAAATTTGGCCAAGCAACTGCCTACTAATTGATATATTTGCAAAATTATAAATTGATCTGTTGCGGATTGATATCGCCAAAGCGGAATCGCGCATACGCTAGCGGCTACGTGCATAATGACTGCCTGCGTTCGCTATGCGGGCTTGTCCATAGCTTGTCGATATCTCCAGTCCAGCGCTAGCGGCGCGGACAGGTGCGAACGGGCGGTGGATTTATACATTTCAAGGGCAGTATTGGATTTCTTCTGATATTTATGTATTTAACGATGTTTAGGTTCGGATTTTACCACACATACTTATTCAACAATATTGATCTATATAAATGATTTTGGCTACTTTCCCAAAACTGGTATCTTTAAGACATCATAACATCAATAAGACGTAAACTTACACCGTACCCCCTAACGTTGTCGTTAGGACGTCATAATCACACATAGCTACGTTACAATAGAGTTGTGCGGAGATCAACCTCTTCCGCCTGCTGCACTATCCAGCACAAAAACTTTTTTTTTTGGCAAAAAATTAGCCAAGGAGACGGAAGGTAGAGACATTTTCAATGTCTCTACCTTCCGTCTCCTTGGCTAGCAAAAAATAGTCTTTGAAAGACGTCATAATGACGGTAAATAATGTCGTACATACGACGTACGACGTGTTTACTAATTTACGACGTCTTAAAGACGTCAGTCTGCAATCGGGGCAGTCGATCCATGCGCAAGCAGATCGTGTGCTTCTAAATTAAACGGCAGATCTGACGCGTTAGTGGTTTTTTCCGTACCACTAAAACGCGTCAGATCTGCCGATTAATTGGAATCGGGCGACTTGAATGGAGACCAAAGCGCGATCAAAAGTTTTCGTTGAAAACCCGTTCGAATTCTCGCTATGACACCGACAGAGGTCGGGCTGGTGCCTAAATCACAGATTTTACATGGGAAATGAGCTACAAATCATCATTTTCATCTAGCGGCAGGTTAGATCACATATTTGTGAAGGAGTAGATGGTAAGTATATATTTCACGAAAATATCGTGCACACAAAATTGCAATTTTGGGGGTTTCTGTAGGTGGTTGTAGTCGAGCGCAAGCGCTGGCGCTCTTGTATAGAGTTATTAAACCGCATTGATGTTCATTCTGATCTTGCTATACCGTACGTAACCATTATGTGCCAGTCTATCAGCGCGCTAGGCTACTCACTTGAACTGGTTGGATTTCACGATAAATTTCAGGTTTGTTGAGTGTCTTTTCAACTACTTGGCTTGGAAAATTTCCTTTCTAACAGTATAGGTCTCGTTGTTCTGCTCAAACTAATAATCAACTAAATATTCATATGAAAAGTGACATGACCAAATGCTTCCACTTTATTCCATATGTATCGTTCAGGCGATGAAATAGTACCTCCACTTTCATCAATCGCTCATTCCAGAACCACGGAAGTAAACTGTTTGAATTTTACATTGAAATAAGGCTTAATAAATTCTGCATACAGTGGTTCCATTTTTCTTTAGGGAGGATATTTGGCTTTTCAAATGATATGGGTGGCGGATAAACGGAGAACTCATTACACACGCAGTAGTTAGATATTTAACCCATTAATTCAATAAGCCAGTTCGTAGTTACAATCTGCGCATGCGCGTATTTACTTCCGGGTATTCGGATATTCCATCGATCGTGAGAATCAAAGGAGCCACACGTGCAATTGAATGCGAATTATTTGTTTACGTTTTTAAAATCTGGATCAGGATCAAAATAAGCCCATCGTTTTTGTATTCACCACATCAAAGGTTAATAGCATAATATGTACTATTTCATAGAACAAGAACCGGTTTGATAGAATGTGTTATTCATGTGTAATGATGATATTTATTGATCAATAATTTCACCGAGCCTTGCTTGGCCTGGCTAGCACGCACGTATAGGTGTACATAATAGTGTACATAGCATTGTGCGGAGATTATCGTCTTCCGCTTGCTGCACAATCCAACGCAAAAACATTTTTTGCCGGCTGATTTCTCTCTCCATTTATTAGCAAATGCAAACAAAATTTTGTTTATGTGATCCACAATTTATATAAATTGATAATGATTACCGACTTTCTTGTTTTGAAGACCGCGCAACATGTAGAAAGAAATATTATATCCCGTCTGTTTTCCTTGCCGATGGCGTCCTAAAACATAGCGTTCAATTTTGAACGGTACATTGTACAAATGGGCGGTATGCTTATCGCCCGCCTTTGCGTGTGAATGATTCACCTAGATCATTCACAAGAAAGATGATTACAAGAAAGTTGATGTGGAGAAAAATCGGTAAACTCTTGAATATACTTTACATCAAATGTGTTCTTTATGAGTTTATGCAGCTGCTCGTATAATTTTCACTTTGATTTTATGCATCTTATGTTTGTTTTATGCTGTCAAACTAAAATTATCCGGTAATATGACATGATACCATACACTTTACTGTACGTTGATGGCCCGTTGCGTTGATGGAACATCGGACTACGCCCTCTGACGTCACCCAAGCTCCATAGTCTAATTACGAACTGGCTTATATATTCAGTTATTGTCTCGACTGTCGCATATGGCGCTGCGACTAGCCGTCCTGGTTGATATGATAGACACTTATGATAAGGAAATAATTATTGTATGTGATATATCCCTTTGAAGATCGTAGGGTGGCGCATTAATGGATACGTACTGTAGCGCTCTTCTTTCTCCTGGATGTATGTACATCAAACTCATGTGCAGCTCGCGCAAACATATGTGCATGTGCAGTCAGTCTGCAAAATTACAGTTCTGTATAGTGTATTGAATATGACTCTGCATAATGCCGACAGTAAAATATGTCATTAATAATGTCAAAGAGGCCATGAAACTGAAAGAGCTAGATTTGTCGATCTAAGCGCCGCATAGCTAGGACAACACAACCTGCCATAAACATACAACTTGTTCAGGTACATGTGGATTATCGATTGTGCATGTGGCACCGTGCGACACCGATTTGGTCGCAATGCCACCCCTGCAAGTCAAGGGGCCTGGCAGGTAACTAGTATTATCATTAATGCTGTTAGGTAAAAAAAATATCCCGTCTCGAACCCGGCTCGGTAGAATTACAAAATTATTAACGGGATCCCGGATCGTCCCGGTTCCCTCATCCCCATTACATGTGGGTACCTATACAGGTACCCACATCCCCACCTACATCAAAACGTAAGGTAGGGTTTCTCCCCGTTCATTCATTCCACTTATGACATGACATTTGTAATCTATAAGGTGAAATTAAATCATTGAAAGATGTGTTTTTGATACTTACCCACTTTTCTTGCTATGAATCAGCCAATATTTCACGTTCATTTGCCATGCAGTCGCGTCGAGCGCTAATCATCGCACACGCTTGCGACGGAAGTACCGTGAAAAGTGTGTTGCTGAAATGACCTTTCGTTAGGTAGTCTTCGTCCAGCCATGAATTGATACGTTGTAAATTATTTACGCACATTATTGTATGCCTGTCAAATCGGAAATAAAGTGTGTGCCACTGAGTGCGCTTGAGATGAAACTACCGTATTTTGCTTGCGAATTGTTGTTTTTCAAACTTTTAAAGAATATGGATTTAAAAATTGTAACGACTGATTTTTGAATAGAATTAAATAAAATACGATGGAATATATTTATTTTTTATGAAAAAACGTACACACATTAAATTAAATTATACATTTTTACTTTGCAGTTTTAACAGTTGATGATGAGCCTTGCTTCCGACCAAAACAAGTTCGTATGATTGATGACGTAATACAATTTGCGCTAGCTACACGGTGAACGCCATTATTACGTGTGCGGTGATGCTGGATTGACGTGCAGTTCAGGACCAACGAATAAAATTGTAGCCCATTTCAATTTAGCTAGGGGCAACGTGACGCCTCCAAATGGAGGATTTTAAACCTGTCATCTAGCACGATCTGCAAAGTTTGGTGAGAAAATAAAAAAACACACAGTGATTAATTTAATGTCATATACAGTCCTACAAAAAAAAAACGGGGGTTAGTGAAGTCACTACTGCTATACGGCAGTGTGACTTTTGGGCATACTTGGGCATACTTGGCCATACAGTTTCCCATTCGCTAGTGTACATCGCGACGCAGGCGTGGGTTCCCTTGTGTATGAGCAAAAAACTGCCTGTACCCATGCACACACAGTTGCTTATGTTGGAAGTTATGAGGAGACATACCATACATATCATTAGCCCAGGTTCAGTGGACATGCATATATCATACCAAACTCACAACCACATGTGAACTCACCCCAGAGAGGTCCCCTATCATTATGTTAGTACGAATAGCTCCGTGTGTACAAAGCCTATGCAGCTACCCGTACACTACAAGGTATATTACGATCACTGATTTCCCTTATAACTACTGAAATGCAACTTACCAACCCTCTTCTTCGGTCTTGTATCTTGTCTTGACACTCCTTTGGGTACGATATTGGATGTTTTTTCCTCATAAAACTGCTTTTTGCGTCGAATTTTAACACTTTAATATGGAAAGAACAAAGAAGTCCTTGTAAGTGATGAATTTTAAAATGTCGTGCGGAGATTGACCTCTAGTCCGCCCTCTATCGGTAACAATGCACCATTTGTTTTGATTTTCGTTGAATTTCCCTCTGATCGGTCATTGCGAAATACAAGCGCTACATCACGTTAGACTGTATGTACAGCCGTTTTGTTTATATTGGCAACCGTTGGGTGATGTCCCAAAAATAACGATGTCCCAAAAATGGGAGGCAGCATTGGGGTAATTTATTTTTGGGGGTGTGCCAGTGTTTGGGGCAGAGTTATGTGGTTTGTTTTGGAGTTATGTTCAATAAAGCATACACAGGAAAAGCAAGTTCTCAATATATCTTTGTGGGAGTCAAGATAAAAAGTTTAAAAAAGTATATTCAAAGGTTGGGGTAAGCTTTCCAACAGGTGGGGGCATTCCGCATTCCCCTTAAACCCTTTGTATAGCTCTACACAAATTCAGGTAATTGACTTCAAGGACAAGGCTCAACCTGTTTAAACATTGTGACCTTCTCTGCCACTGGTCACAGCCACAGGTCGTAAATCTGTCATAACTAACTATACTGCAGTTTACTTGAGCCAATCCCATTTTTTTCTTATATCTTACAGATTTGTTATTATTACTGGAGAAAATTTGTTGCCAAAACCGAGAATTATACAAACAAAGGGCCAATTCTCGGACCGCTCGTTTCCCGGTTTGAAGGCCACAATCGCCGGGAATCCCTTCTCGTCTCGGATCGGATAACAGCACTAATTTTTTATCATGGATCGTACTAGCGGATCATGGTATTATTGGGGTACATATGTACGACATAAAAACTGTATAGTTACCATGCAGTAAATGGCAGTATTGCAGATCTGCGCCTGGTTTGAAATCCTGGTTTGAAATCCAAGTGTGAGAAATTATGCAACATACAATACATACAGCAGCGGTCATTATTAATATCTTAGCAGCAATCCTCGGCCTCCTTTGGCATTACCAAGTCGATTGTAACAGCCCAACTGATATGATTCGCCAGTTATGTAGTATATTTATATTTGGGCGCGCGCGGGCGAAAATTGGCGCGCATTGTGATTTGTTAGTACAAAGGGGAATTCCCAGTTCGATTGTAAGCCACATAGGCGCCGGAAGTGGGGGGGGGGGGGGGGGGGGGCAGGGGGCGGCCGCCCCCCCCCCCCCCCCCAATCCAAAAAGTGGGGGGGGGGGGGCAAAACGCAATTTTGCCCCCCCAAAACCCCCCCTCCCAAAAAATATTTTAAAAAGAGTGGGAAAGACAAAATGAAATGTATGTGCTAACGTTCAAAAACTAGTTTATGCATCCATTTTCAATTTTTGCTGCGCGCTTCGCACGCGAACAGATTATCTCAGTTTGTTGTAAACATCTGATGAGAGCATAGACATTTTACTCTTTTTTTTTAATTCTAAATTTCCTTCACGAGGTATGGCATGAAGTGCACCAAATTGCACCATTTCAAGTATATAAATGCAAAATCTTCCCCTTGGGAGGGGGATACCCCCTCCCAAACCCTCCCCCTCTGGCGCTGCCCAAGCCCTCGGTCGCTTCGCTCCCTCGGGACTCATTCTTGGCTGTAGGCCATGTTGTTGGATCATACATTGCACCATTTCAACCGGTTGGTACAAAGTTCAAACAATGTGCGCCAATTTTCGCCCGCGCGCGCCCAAATATAAATATACTGTAACTGGCGAATCATATCATGCGTGATTTGTAAGTACAAAGGGGAATTCCCAGTTCGATTGTAATCCACAGAGGCGCCGGAAGTGGGGGGGGCAGGGGGCGGCCGCCCCCCCCCAATCCAAAAAGTGGGGGGGGGGGGGGGGGGGCAAAACGCAATTTTGCCCCCCCAATCCAAAACTACTTCCGGCGCGCCTGATGTCCCATTCTCCACAAATGTTATCAAAAGATAATGGTATGGGTGTGGAGGATCCGGTGGATCGGGGACGATATGACCATAATACCCGTCCATGAATGATAGAGGGTTTTTTTTTTCGTGTATATTCCTTGCACGTACCATAGACCTATATGCACGGTGCACATGTATACTAAAGAATGGTTATAATAATAGGCGCCGTAGGCGTACCCGGGGGGGGGGGGAGGTTTAACCCCCCTACTTCCGGCGCGCCTGATGTCCCATTCTCCACAAATGTTATAACAAAATCAAAAGATAATGGTATGGGTGTGGAGGATCCGGTGGATCGGGGACGATATGACCATAATACCCGTCCATGAATGATAGCTATTGTTTTTTTTCGTGTATATTCCTTGCACGTACCATAGACCTATATGCACGGTGCACATGTATACTAAAGAATGGTTATAATAATAGGCGCCGTAGGCGTACCCGGGGGGGGGGGGGGAGGTTTAACCCCCCCCCCCCCCCCCCTTTACAAAATGTAAGTGGTCTATAGAGGCCAATTTTTAGTGGTCATAACAGCTCGACCATCATAACCAATGGTCTCGGCCCCTGAAAACCAAGCGGTCTCGACGGCTTTGACATTTTTGATCGGACATCGGTCTCGGCCTCGAAATATCTTCACCGGCACCCCCCCCCCCCCCCTTGAATCTTCACTGATACCTCCCCCTTGAAAATTCTTCACCGACACCCCCCCCCCCCCCTCGAATCTTCACCTATAACTCCCCTCAAAAATTATTCACCAACACCCCCTCCCCTTGAAAATGTTGGTCGACGAAATAACCCCCCCCCCCCCCACCTTTGAAAAAAATCCTGGGTTCATGCTGGTTCGATGGTTTATTCACAGACATGGTAAGCGTGCATGCGCATGTAATATAGTTCCGGAACAACTATCATTAAATGCATGGGTGTGCCGGTTCTGGGCATAATATATATGAGGAAGTATGCAGTGTCGTGCACTGCCTTTATAGAGCCAAACAAAGATTTTTTAAAATGTATTTTCATTTCAGTATTGATGTAACCAAACTAATGTAAACACATTTCTATACAACTAATCACAGTGCGCGCATAAAAGGATAGAACGTCTCTACCATACTAGGCGGGGGTGGATAATCGGATAAGGTGGTAAACCCTTCGCCGTTACCGTTCGTTTTACCCGTGTTAAAACTATATTTCAGCATTGGTAAAAATGTCTCTTATAAGTGTCCCGCCCGCGCATACTCCAGACCCGTCGGCGAATATTCCTCAAGAGCTATTACGAAGTGCAGGTTTGTACCCCCTCAAAACATGTTAAAAATCCCGTGCATCGAATCCCATCCAAAAGTATCTACCATACGAGGAATGGGGGTGGGTATATCATCCCTTAGCCAGGTGGGTGGAGCACATCCTCGTCGCTCGTTCATGCTCACCAACCCTTACTGTTATTCAAAATTATGTAATATTGTTTGCACAATGTACTATCCGAAATAGACACCAGCCCGAATATATTCTCAGACCGGTATTCAGCAGACCAGCATTCGTACTCTCGGATGTCCCTCCCTCCAGCTGTAACCCCCTCGAAAAAAATATGGAGATCAAATCATATCCAGGGGTGATATTATTATACTCGTTATACGTATGAGACGAGAGGGGGTGTTTGTTTTTTTTAGATCTATGCGCATGGGCGCGCATAAACCCAAAGTAAACATTGTCAATGTTTACATTTTTCCAGCCTTTTAAACTACTACGCAACAGATTGTGGATGTCGCGCTCCATGTTTTGCAAAAGCTGTGTATTATCCTGACTATAAGAATTCAACGACAGCTGTACATGTTGAATTTCGCGTGGACGTTTGACCAATTAAACTGAGTACAGTACTTGATCAGCTTGCAGTAAAGTAACTGGTATCACCAAATTCACCCAGTTTGATTTCATATGTTCATACTCGTCAAGTATACTTGTTTTGTTTAAATTGAGTCACTTGCTCTTTGTAAAGAGCCCCTGGACTTGCAGGCCAGATTGCATGGGCAGTACATCGAATCATCGATGTTATGAGGGTGTACCTGCACAGCTAGAGTAAAGAGGTTAGTAACATTTCTACACGTATTGTTAGAATTGGCTAAGCCAATTGGGCAATCATTTTAAAGCAATTTACGTGGCTGTCATTGCTCGTTTGCTTGGTTTCTAAACTTCAGTGATATATAATCAAATGTTATAAATAGAAAATGTAAACGAGTTCATCAATCTTCATGATGCCTCCTGGACCCACCCCTGAAAGTCAAGGGGTTGAATGCATATATTGCATTAGCCCCTTGCTCAATTTACCATACAAAGAGACTACAAAGAACAACACATTAATTAGTATATGTTTTGGTACCGTTTTGTGATATCAAATAGATACCAAACATTTTGCAAAGGGTTGTGTAATTCATAAACAAAGCAATTAATTTCCACCACTTACGGAACCACTACTATTTCCTGGTTCGTACGGGCTGAAAGCGAATGGATTCTATAACAGGAATAACAACTATATAAAAACACAGTTCCAGGAGTTTGTCCCAAACAGACATTTATTCTCACCCACAGGGTGAGCCAACGCACGACTTCATTAGCGCAAATCTCGAAGTCCCGATCATCCCGATACGATCACAAGTCATATTCCAAACGATCATAAACGATCACAAACGATTACAGACAAACCCCTTCACTCTCCCCCTTCAAAACATCCTAGGGATTTTTTTTCTAACTCTAAACTAACACCAACCAAAACAATTAATGTACAAACAGCACAAAGTATCCACATTGCCTAACAGGAAACATGTCTCAAAGCATCCATAAACCTATTCAAACCCTGTTGAATGGCAATACTATAACATAAACTATAACATTCTTGATTCAATCCAAGTGCATGCACATAGAATAGCATAACTATAACTATACATTTGCTAAGTAGCAAACCCCAACCATCTTATACTCAGTCCTACATGTACATGGGAGTGTTACCCCAAACTACAGCTCATGTCCTTGTCAACAATAAAATTACAATGCCAACATTTTACCCCAAATAAGGACCTACTTTTTCAAATGCATGTTTACTCCAATCCCCAATAAGCTAAAACTACCATTTCACAGCTAAACAAAAATAAACAATGAGTACATGTATAGCCATAATGTTGCAAACTTTCAAGTCTCCAATGCATTGTTGGTTCAGTGGTAGAATGCTCGCCTGCCACGCGGGCGACCCGGTTTCTTGTCATAACGGGGCTTGGTCACCTGACATACTCTGCAACTGCGAATGAAGCTCCGAACTGTTCCTGTCATTCCTTTCCAACAGAGCTTCAAGTACTTCAACCTGCTCAAAGTCTTCCTTTTACCCAGATGGCCAGCAGTCGGCTTGGAATGGGTTTCCACCAGGACAGCATTCTGAAGTTCACGCGGTACCAATAGGTACCCATCAGAACCAAACAGTAACCCATCCTGAAGCTGGAATCTTGGTAGGTTACGGTCAGCTCTGTTTTCTAGCCTCTAGATGATCGGCAGCAGGTCAGGGTCTCTATGTTGAGCTTGGTACACGGTCATTCTATCTAACTCCAGTGGGAGAATGTCTGATTGTGCCACCGTCTCAGCACTGCTCTTACTTCTTTCCTTGCAGGTAGGACAGGTGTATAGTTCCAGCATCTCTGCTTGTCCTGTAGTAACTCCTACGCATCGCTGATGACACCACTGGTCACAATCATCACACTGGATCCAGTCTATAATGTCTTCTTGAGGCTGACTGCACGTGGGAGCTGCACAAATTCTACTCTGGTCACCCGCTTGAAGATCAACCTGCGTCGGTTGCTGCACGATGCCGATGATTCCCTTCTCCCCGGAGCATCTGGACAAGGCATCGGGGACCAGGTGCTGTGAGCCTGGACGGTAAGTCACCTGGAAGCGATAGTCTTGAAGCCGCAGGACCCAGCGAGCCAGTCAACCAGTTTGTTTGTTCTTGCGAAACAGCCAACACAACGCTTGGTGATCAGTCACTACCTTGCACTGCTGACCTTCCAGATAGGGTCTCCATTTCTCCAGCGCCCACACCACTGCTAGGCACTCTTTCTCTGTAGTACTGTAGTTCCTCTCGGCGCTCGACAAGGCACGACTAGCGAAGGCAATTGTTCGAGTTTGGGAGTCTTGCTGTTGAGTCAAGACAGCACCGATTCCCACATTGCTAGCGTCTGTATGAACAACAAACGGGGAAGTCATGTCCGGGTACCCTAGGACAGGTTCTCTGGTCAAGGTGTCCTTCAACTTTTCAAAGGCCAGAGCGCACTCGGTTGTCCATTTCACTTTATGTTCTTCCTTTTCAGTTCATTCAGTGGTGCAGCAATGTGTGCCAAGTCCGGTACAAACTTCTGGTACCACCCTAGCATGCCCAGAAACCTCTCCACTTCCTTCACGCAGGTCGGTTCAGGGTAGTCTTTGATGGCGGCGATCTTGTCTGGATCCGGCTTCAGTCCCTCTGCACCAATGATGTGTCCCAGATATTTCATTTCTGGGCCCATGAACTGACATTTCTCCACATTCACTGTCAGGCCAGCCATGCGGAGCTTGTCCAACACCTTCCGGAGGTCTATCAGGTGTTGTTCAGTATTGGAGGAGTAGCATACGATGTCGTCCAGTTACACATAGCAGCACTGGCCAACAAGGTCTCCCAAAACGTGAGACATCAACCTTTGAAAGCTAGCTGGCCCGTTCACCAACCCAAATGGCAGCACCTTGAACTGGTACAGTCCTGTTTCACATATGAATGCGGTTTTCTCTTGGTCCTCCAGGGCCACTGCCATCTGCCAATACCCACTTCGTAAGTCCAGCGATGAGAAGACATTGGCTCCATGAAGTGAAGTAAGAATGGCGTCTACGGTCGGCATGGGATACGCATCCAGTTTCGTGACGGCATTCAACTTGCGGTAGTCAGTGCACATGCGGTATGTTCCTCCTTTCTTTGGAACCATTACCACTGGAGAAGCCCATGGAGAAGACGAGGGCTCAATTTTCCCTGACTGTAGGAGTTTCTCTAACTCCTCATCCATAGCCCGAGACCGTTCCAGACTCATTCTGTAGGGATATGAACGGCAAGGACGTGCATCCTTCACGTCAATGTGATGGCATGCCACCTCCGTCCGTCCGGGTGAGTCTGTCAGAACTTCAGGAAATTCATCCAGCAACACCTGGAGTTGTTCCTGTTCTTTCTCAGCTTCAATCGCAACGCATCGTTCGTTACGGTGCACAAAAACTGGTCTATCATAACCAGGTTTAGGCTACGCTTCACATCTACTATTTCTGCTGAGCTCTCTGAAATTTCCACCCATTTGAAAAAATGGTTTTGCAGCCTATGCCCGAATTCTTCAAACGTTTCTCCACTCTGTTTGGAGTCAGTCTTGAACTTCTCCCGATATGCTTCAGGAGTCGATTGATATCGACGGCATATCGCTCGCACAACTTCCGGGTAACTCTCTCTCTCACGAGTACTAAGTGAGTGAAATGCCTGCTGTGCTATTCCTGTCAAGTATGGTTCTAACAGGATCGGCCATTCATGTTGCGGCTTGTCAGCCTGCAAGGCAATACGTTCGAAAGTGGCCAAATAGCAGCTAATATCATCATCATTTGTCAGCTTGTGCATGCCTGACATTTCCCCCCTTCCTTTTGTCAGGTGCACCAATGACTGACACAGCTGCTCAGTGTCTTGCCGATGAGATCTGTCAAGCTGTTGCATGACCCGAGCAAGATCATCCACACTGATGCCATCTTGTTTGACCTCAGTCTGGGGGGCCTGTTCTTCAATCATGTGTGGAATCTCACACAAACAAACAATTCCCTCTTGTTTTGTTTTTACTTCATTTACGTCAATATGATTCAATTCACAGAGCCTCCCAATATATTCTGCCGTAAAATGACTCAAATATGCTGACCGGCCGACATGCTGACTTCGTTCACCTTATCAACAGTATATCGACTAACGACAAACGTCTAACCTCAATATGGAGTATCGACTCACAAAAATACTACACAACCGAGATAATATTTCACTACTTTACTAATAATCATCAACTTTAAATTCAAGAGACAAGAAAGTCCAAATTGCATCCACTAAATTTTACCAGCCAAAGTCCTTTACGCCTATCGGTACTCTGTATTGGTGTTTTAATTTAATCAATTTGTTTTAATGTCAGTTACGGACCGAACAATGTCTGTTTAAATTAATAAACTCGCGTGTTGGGTGTTGACTTGGATTAATCCTTATATGTGTCAATGGACTAATTTATATTTGTAATTAATCAAACGATATGTCTCAATCCTATGTGTCAAAGTGGATTAATTTAGTGATATCTTGTTCAATGACTAAAATCAAAAACTCATTTTTCTCGCTCTTGCAAGATGAAGTCTTTAAAAAGACTCAACCACTTAACACTCCATTCACACACAACACTGCGACACACAATTAGCGCAAGTACATATATTTAATGTTAAGTATTAATTCACTCTTTGATCTTGTGTACTTAATTGTGTACACAAACATACTACCGTCGCATTGCATTCACCGTACGTCTCTAGTATAAGTAACTTACGCACATAAATACAACAGCAGCGTACACCTTCACTACCGTGTGTAGCGACACTAAAAAATATCACTGGAAATGTCCTCAAAACAAGTCATCAACATCCATAGAAAATCCTGCCGAGTACGCCAGATGAAAGGGAATGGATTCTATAACAGGAATAACAACTATATGAAAACACAGTTCCAGGAGTTTGTCCCAAACAGACATTTATTCTCACCCACAGGGTGAGCCAACGCACGACTTCATTAGCGCAAATCTCGAAGTCCCGATCATCCCGATACGATCACAAGTCATATTCCAAACGATCATAAACGATCACAAACGATTACAAACCCCTTCAGGGCCATACTATTTGCGAGTGCGTCAATGCGATTCACGCGTACGTTTGTAGACAATAGAATCCCGGGCAATTTGTTCGCTCTGCACACATTAGTCTTCGCAATTCAGACCGCATGAATGCATGCTTTAGAATGGTGAGGCGTTTTCCAATTATGTATTTTTTTCTGGAAACATATTTTTGTGAACTTGTTGATGGAATGGAATACTAAAGATGTTACCTTTCTTTAAATTAATAAGAATATTATTTTGGGGTGGCACGTGGTACCCTTTAAATCAATGTGCTTCTTAACTATTGTCTGATGTTATGGCTGCCTATGATCTAACTCTACAGAACGCCAGCGCTTGCGCTGGCATTCTACAACCACCTAATAATGCCCCCAAATTTTCACTTTTGTGTGCACGATAATTGTGCTTAAAATGATACATATGATACGGTACTTACCACCGATCAGAGCACAAATATGTGATACAACTTGGCGGTAGATAAAAATGATGATTATTGCACTCCATTCCGCATCAAAATGAGTGATTTATGCACCTCCTCGACTTCTCTCCGTGTCGTATCGCGACTTCTGAACGATCGATGATCGCGCTTTGTTCTCCATTCAAGTCGCCCACCGATTCCAAGTAAATGACAGATCGATCTGACGGGTAAGTCCGTACGACCACTAAACGCGCGCGTCAGATCTGCCGTCTATTTGGAATCGGCGGGCGACTTGAATGGAGACCAAAGCGCGATCATCGATCATTCAGAAGTCGCGATACGACACAGAGAGAAGTCGAGGAGGTGCATAAATCACTCATTTTGATGCGGAATGTAGCGAAAATCATCATTTTTATCTACTGCCAAGTTGTATCACATTTTTTGTGCTCTGATCGGTGGTAGGAAAAATACTGTATCATATGTATCATTTTAAGCACAATTATCGTGCACACAAAAGTGAAAATTGTGGGGCACTGTATTAGGTGATTGTAGAACGCCAGCACAAGCGCTGGCATTCTGTAGAGTTACCTATGATCGTGAATAAGACATCGTGTCATTTTCAATCTTCTATTTTATAGTTCAGACAATGCTGGTTTCAAAGAGAGAAGTAAGATGGCATTTGCCCTGCAGGTGAATTTTTTCATTGACTCTTTGTGACTGGCATGTAGCTATTGAATGGAACGTCTGTTTTTTTATTCACAGTTCAGACCCCATTGCCATGCAGTGAGGTCATTCAGACACAAATCCCTTTTCCCTTCAGCTTTTTGATAATAATGGCTGGCAGACAAGCCTAAACATGTAAACAACTGTTCTAAACATGTGGTTGAGTGCAGCAGAGACAAAGCTCTAGACGAGGATTGGTGTTTCAATTAAAGGGGTAGTTTAGTTTTGGTAGAGAGGGCGCTGCACATCACAATTTTTTTGTGAGGTAATGAAAAACTGAGTGTCGAATTTGAGAGAACATGCAATTTTAATGGCAGAATAAACTTTATTTGGTCAAAATCGACCCAGAAACGGCTGAAATATCAATAAATGTATCTGATCTTATAATTATTTGGGGCCCAAATAATTAGACGATTTTTAGAAAAAAAATTAAAAATGCTTGCACTTTTTCAAAAATTTTCAAAAGTGTTTTTTAAATAGTTGTTGATGATCTCGCTATTTAATCATTATATCAATAAAACATCACATGCATAATTTAGTATGAAAGATGGTTGAAACCAATGCCTTTTTAAAAAGCGCCCTCTTGTGTTTTAATGGCTCTTTTTGAATGATAACAGGCTTTTTACTTAGTCTTTTGTAATTTTGTATACCTTTCGAGCATGGTGGAGTTATAACTATTAGTTTATAATGTTGCTGTGCAGGTTTTGGCTACTAAAGTTCAGCCTTACCAAAACTAAACTACCCCTTTAAGTTATAGATTAACTCTACACAGCGCCAGCGCTTGCGCTGGCACTCTACAACCACCTACTGAAGCCCCAAAACTTGCACTTTTGTGTGCACTATATTTTGATGAAATATATTATATAATGATACGATACTTACCATCTACTCCTGCACAAATATAGTGCCCACAAAAGTGCAAGTTTTGGTGAAATATATTATATATGATACGATACTTACCATCTACTCCTGCACAAATATGTGATGTAACTTGCCACTAGATAAAAATGATGATTTGTAGCTCATTTCCCATTTAAAATCCGTGATTTCGGTACCATTCTTTCCGTGTCGTAGCGCGACTTTTGAACAAAAGATGATCACGCTTTGGTCTCTATTCAAGTCGCCCGCCGATTCCAATTAAACGGCAGATCTGACGCGTTAGTGGTTTTTCCGTACCACTAAATGCGTCAGATCTGCCGTTTAATTGGAATCGGCGGGCTACTCGAATGGAGACCAAAGCGCGATCATCTGTAGAGTTAGTCATAGATCAGATATTTCAAAACTGGAATTTAAAGTGCTTCTGACATTGGAATTGGCTCATGTAAGTTTAAAATAATATTCAATTCTAACCTCCCATCATGTTAAGTTTGATTACTTGGTGAGATTTTAGCTAGAAATGTTTGTATGATTTTGGCCAGTCTCACAAACTTATTTACTGCAGTCTGCGTATGACATAACTGTTAGAGTGACCTGGACCTGTAGGTTTAGATGTGGTGGGTATTGTTACGTGACCGTAACTCTACCTGATTTGGCTATTTTTATGTGAGTTTCGGTTGCGCATGCACATACCCAACATTTCTGACTTGTATAAAATCGAACATTGAGCTGAGTGCCGTAAGAATCACATCTACTAAAGTAAATGGTCCAATTAGTTGGACCATTTACACGCAATATATGCTAATACGCTGGAGATAAGCATACCGCCCATTCGTAGACTGTACCGTTCAACATTGGAACGCTGTGTTTTAGGACGCATCGGTAAGGAAAACGGATGGGAAATAATCTTTTTTTTTTACATATTGCGGTCTTCAAAACAACAGAATCGGTAATTATTATCAAAGTATATGATTTGTGGATCACATTTAAACTAAAGTTTGTTTGCATTTGCTGGTAAATGGAGGGAGGAATCGGCCAACGCAAAAATGTTTTTGTGCTGCATAGTGCAGCAGGCGGAATAGGTTGATCTCCACACAACGCTATTGTAATGTACCTATGTGTGGTAAGAATAGCAAATGCAAAAAGCATTGTACGATGGTCGGGATAGAACCGGGGATCTCTAGCGTCTAAGTCAGATGCACTACCGACTGAGCTAACTCGCCTCGCTTAGTTTGTGATGGGACAGGAAGGAGTTTTGTCTAATAGTTAAGGGGGATATATAATTTATTTTTTACCCTAACCCTAACCCTAAATTTGGTGGCTATAGGTCAGATTTAGTGGCTATAAGTCTATTTAAAAGTCGGATTTCAGGTATGCGCAACCGAAACTCACATAAAAATAGCCAAATCAGGTAGAATTACGGTCACGTAACAATATCCACAGTGTAATATAAATATAGTATGGTTGATAACTATAATCAGCGGTGTGCACCAGCAATACCTTTTACGCATTATTTCTCCTCGAAATTTTGGGTGCGCTTTGTTATTCCGAATGTTCGTTATTCCGAAGGTTCGTTATTCCGAACACGCAAATTTCGTATACCTGAGGGTTCGTTAGTCCGAAAATAAAATCGGGTTCGTTATTCTGAAGGTCCGTTATTCCGAGGGTTCGTTATTCCAAAGGTTTGCTATTCCTAAAATGAAATGGGGTTCGTTAATCCGAAAATGAATTTGGGTTTGTTATAATGCTATAATTTCATATAAAGAGATAAAATAAACTTAAATGTTTGATTGGTCTGGCCAAGGGAGGGAAAGGGGGAGGGGTATGCTTAATGCAGGCTGTAAGTTAAATAAACAAAACACAAATTATAGTATTATAACAAACCCGATTCAATTTTCGGATTAACGAACCCTATTTTATTTTCGGACTAATGAACCTTCAGAATAACGAACCCGATTTTTTTCTTCGGATAAACGAACCTTCGGAATAACGAATCCGATTTCGTTTTAGGAATAGCGAACCTTCGGAATAACGAACCCTCGGAATAACGAACCTTCGGAATAACGAACCGTCGTAATAACTGAACCTTTGGAATAATGTCCAAAATGTCAACCTGTGCAGTTTCTAAGGGTAGCGCACATTTTCACATGCAGATTTTTCACAGAAGGCGCAAAAACAAATATTACACGGGGTGCCGGTTTCAAAAAGCAGTGCCGATGTGTAGTACACTTGCCATACTAGCTAGCTGAATATAGTGTTTGGACCTGTTAAACGGGCGCTCTTTTTAGAGGCAGCCATTTTTATTTGTCCGTAACTTCAACATTTCAAGGCTATTGTTCAGGCTGTTTTTATCAAAACCCACGTCACCCCTGATAGCAAAACTGGTAAGGCTACGTCTTATAATTACCTCTTTATTAAGACGACATAACTTGACGTCAATAAGATGTAAACTTGCACCCACGTACTTCGTTGTAAGAACGTCATAAAAAGTCATTGTAATGATGTCATAATAAGGCTGTTCAAACAACACAAATTATAATGGCAAAAACTAGTCTTTGAAAGACGCCATACGACGTACGACGGGTTTACCAGTTAACGACCAAGTTATGACGTCTTAAAGATGTCAGTGTGCTATTTGGGACGTACAGACATTACAATAATGTACTGTGCATGTGTGGCTTAGCGCTCTACATTGCATTAACAGTGCAAGCCTGGGTACTGATAGTCGAACGATGCTGGTGGAAACTATTTGCAGTAGAGGGGTGCTATCAATGGTCATACCATCATATGATGACATAAACGGTACCCCTGGTACCAGACGAAAATCCGCCATTTTGTTTAATTATTTATTTTATTTTTAGGGCTGTACTGTGGGTATAGCGTGCAAAAAATCGCGCGCTGCACTGCATGCACAACGCAATAGATGCGGTACGGTTGGACGCAAGATGGCGCTACACAACCTGGGATACCGGGGTACAACGGTACCCCGGGGTTATCATATGACCATTTACAAAGTAGACGTGGTACAAACTATGAAGTACTGAACAAATTTTGCCCTATTTGGCTTGTTTTTGCATGAGCTGGTTCACCTGGTGCAACAGCCAGACATATACATGTAGCTAGACCGATAAATCAGTCCTTCTCCTCGTTTGTTGTTTCACTCATCACTTCAGAGAAAGACTGATGTTCTGAGAAAACAGTTGCGTGTTGAGATTGAGTTAAGCATGTGCACCTTGACTGCCATTGCGATAGCTACGGCGCTAGCGCTAGCTAGTGAACGCGTACCATGCCCTGTGTTATCAAGTATGACGCACGCGTGGTCACTTAACTGGCCTTGCACTCGGCCTACGACATCGAGGCGGTAAGTTCCCGATATCTGACTTTTGAATTTTATTTCAATTGATTTGGCTAATGTGGCTGCTAAATAATAGTACAGAGTACCATATAGGCGCATTATCATCTAATGTTTTAGTAAATTTAATGGTGAAATTGTGATTTTTAGTGAAACAAATGGCCACCTGAGTTTGCTGAGTGGCCCATATATTGTGTCCGGCTGGTTTCTTTTTTGCTCATATGAGATTATAGGTTCAAGCAAAGTTCATTTATTGAGTCGGTTAATTCAGCCCATAGAAGTATGACTCCAACCCTGCCGTTGTAGAACTAGAAGGTAAACTGTATTGCCCGTAGGTACCGTACCCCATACCCTTTGTACATAAAACAATGGCGGGCTGACGGTCTTGTTTACGAGCAGTATTGAACGGAGGAAGTTCGTCACAAAACAGCATTGTGGGGAAATAATATGACGAAACAATAAGAATGTGCGTAAGGCGCGCACTTTACCAAGCGCACTCACACTGTACATTTTCTATGGCAAAGATGTCATTAGCGCGTACATTTGTGATTTTGCGCGCGATGAATTTGTAAACAATTTTTGCCCTTGGCTGAGACAGTGATCCGTGTATGAAGAGCGACTCTTCTGCAAATATTGAGCAATCATAAACAGTATTTAACACAAAATGTAACTAAAAAAGTGCTCTTATTAAAAGGGGTAAAAAAGGGCAACACAAATTGATTACGCTAGATAAAGAGGTGGTGAATATTTCACCGCTCAATGGGATGTATTTTATTATTAAATTCCAGATCAATTTCGAAATACACAGCCTGTCATACTTTTGATGACGTTTTGTGACGTAGCTAAACTGCTTCTAATCGCATACATACCTAACCATCATGGCGGCTGAGTTTACCCCCCCTGATTCAGCCATACCCCAAATCAATGTACATATCATAAATGTATTACCCATATGACATTGCCAATTAAATTGTTTTTTCATCTTGCAAAATTTTGGAAAATAAAAAGGTGTAAAAAGGGCTCAAATTTATGAATAAACGCATTGAAAAATACGCATTTACGCTATTATTTGATTTCTTTTATTTCTGTCAAATCAGTTTTTTGAAATTGTTGGTAGGTATATTCTAGTAGATCAAGCAGTTGGCAACACTTTCATAACTGTTTGAAGTCTCATTGGGCCAGTTTCAAAATAAATCTTGCGAAAGTTGGTGATCTGAAATCGATTTCCGGCCGAAATCAAAATTTTAGCCGAAGCCTTTTTGTAGGCGAATTTATGCATTTATTTCCGTAAATCTTAAGATTCTCAATCAGCTAAGTGATTTTAGAGACTTAAAGAACTTATAAAAGTTCTTAAAAAAAGCAGCATACTGAAATTTCGTACGGAAGTGGGGCTGTTATTAGACCGCCTCCGTCGGGGATGAATTCCAAGCGTTGCTCGGTCCCATCTCCTGTTTTGTGTGTATGAACACTGGATTGTATTCGTCATGATGTTCAATACATTTCTTTAAAATACTTGATTTTATTAGTTGGGTTTCATGCGTATCAGATTTCGAGAAATATTGTTCTCTTTGTATACTCAAGTTTTAAAATTATTCCAAACAACTTTTAAATTGGTTTTTAAAACCATAAAGTGTCACGAAATGGGCGTACATTAAACTAGGCCCGGCCTTTTAGGCCAAGCATTAAACAGCGGTTGGATTTCACCGCCGACGAATTGCGAAGGCGGCCCAATGTCCGCACAGCGTATGTACACAATTTAGCCTGCTGATTTTTGAGACTTTTTAAAGAGTTATAAAACAGATTTAATGCAGTAAATGACTGGTCTCATGAACTTTTATGGAATTAACAAGTCCCTAAAATCACTTCCAATATTAGAAAAATACAGATTTATGGAAATGAATGCTAGAATTACAGAAAAGAAACCTGCTCCGGCGAAATGAATGACAGATTCTGTCATAAAATCGGTTTTAGATATCATTTTTCAAAGACTATTGTATAAAATCAAGCCTATGAGATTTTATACAAAATCAATATTTAGGTAGTTTATTCCTTCTTTTACCAGAATATAATAGCCAATACGTCCAAAAAACTGATTTGACTAAATTAAAAAGAAACAAATTAAGGCAAAAAATAGTGCGTCATTTCACATGATTTTTTACACACATTTCAAAACCGTTTTATTCCCCCCAAGAAACATAAAAATACAATCTGTCATAAAATAATTATTGCTTTACTTTAATTGATGCATTTCAAGTGTATGTAGCCACCAAACCAGGTGCGGGAGGAATCATGCCCAGCTGTTTATGTTGTTGTTATTTTTCTGTGAATAAACTCTCTCTGACTTGCGACCTTGAACAATGCCTCCTCTTGCATATTTTTTACATGACACAATCTATGAACAAAAAGTGATAATTATGCATTGAAATTATGATGTCTACAATTATTTATGGAAATTGATTAAGTTAATCTGGTGTTTTAGTGATTTTCATCGACCCTCTCTGGACGATTGATAAAAAAAGTTTGAAGGGCTTCTAAATGTGAGGATGACGTCATTCGCGCGTGCGAATTTGTCAATATGGCAGCGCGCTCAATCTGAATAGGCGATGTACGCAACCGGGAGTACGTGCACACAGTACGAACAGCTTAGAGTTCCATCTGATGGAGGGAGATAGTATGACGTCATAATATTAAAGGACCTCTCCAGATCGAGATAGAATTTTCTGTCTAACATGTAGCCAGCTTTTATTGTCCACCTAATAACTGGAAACACAGCTTAGATGATCTTCACCAGTCTTTACCCAAACTGATGACCAAACTCCCTTTGCCTGGTACTATAGGTTTGTGCCCCCATCAAAACCCCTTTTACAGTTAAATTATTTGTTCCAGAGACCTTTAAAATCCTAAATATCGGGCGTTGCTCCATTCTGGAGACCCCCAAAATCCTAATTATCGGCCGTTACGCAGTTCCGGAGACCCCAAAATCCATAATATCTGCCGTTCAGCCGTTCCGGATACCCCAAAATCCATAATATTGGCCATTCAGCATTCCATAGACCCCCAAATCTTTTAGCCCGTTCAGCCCATTCCGCTGGTAGTGAATTTGAACAACCATGTACTGCATGGAGTCCCCACTTGCAAATGTGGCGAGGGGCGATCCGTTCGTGAGACCCCCATTGCAAACGCAGTAATCCACTCCTGAGGCCCTACGTTTGAACCCTGGGGAGGCACATGTTTACCTACCCTAAATTTGAAGTTGTAAAGCAGATAAATGATTACAGCTTAAAGTGAGGCATGTAAAGTGTAAAATTCTGCCAAAGGAGACATTTGAGACTTCAATCCTATGTCAATATCATTGTAATATACAATTGAATGATGTGTGAAAGTTTGAAGGAAAACGAACCCTGTTTACCTCCTGAAAAAATGAATATAAATATCATATTTTATCACCCAATTCTGATGGCCTGCCATAGATTTGTCGCAGGTATATCGTTCGTTGAAACGATATCCGCACCCTTGCATTAAGACGGTACCGAATTCACGCGCTCAAGAATATTGAGCTAGCTCAGCTCATGCAGTCGACGGTCATCAGCGCAACCGTATCGCTAAGGTTTCGGCCACGAGCGTGCCGGGCGTGTTTAGCTAGATCTTCCCCCTCTGTAATCCACCTTTTGATGCAGAATCTCATAATTGTTTCTTCAGCAAATTGCATCGTATCCAAGCTGGCAGTGCAGTGCAGGCTATAGGTATATGAACATACACGTTACAGCGAGTTGCGACAGATATCTTTTGACATGTAGTTTTATAGGGACAATAGCCGATATTTCAGGTACCGCAATTAATCGCTTTTGCAATCGATTGCAAAACCGTTGGGCAACGCTTTTAAACTGAAGGATTATCAATGATAATTATCTTCATACTAAAGGGACATTTGAAAAAATTGAACCCTATTTTATTCTTCTCGTACCATAAGCTACACAACACGGTACAAGAGAAACGAGGAAGCTCCAAGAAATGTGTGTGGAGTTAGACACTTTACATGCCCAACTTTAACCAGATGAAAGCAAGTAGACCTGATCAGTTATCTTCCAGACTCCTGAAACTGATCGCATACAAGATTGCTCCAGCCTTGGCTTTCTTGTTTCAGCAGAGCTTCAGCGCTGCTGTTATTGTCCATTTATTATTTTATAGTTTTATTTCAGCAATTCAGGGTTATGCATTTGGAATAAGTTAATAGACACAAATGTTATGTTATGTCTCAAGGAAACGCCAAGATTGATGTAAAATAACTTTGTACGATTCTAGCCAGTTGTTCTACATCTTGGTTAGATGTATACTATAGTCTTGTACTCTTGTTTGATCCTTTTTATTAAATCATGCCATTCAAAATTGTCGTTTGATATTTGTTATAATGTTCAAGTCCTAGACTTTATATTTTGTATTAGAAAGCTTTGCAAAATGATTGAAAAAGTATGTTCAACCTTTCACAGAATGAATTGTAATGGTTTCATATACAGATATGAACCCCTCAAAATATGTCCTTTTTTTTCTTGATTAGTTTAATACAATATTTGTTTAATTCTAGAAAGTAATTGCTAGAAAATATATTTAAGAAATTAATACAAACGCCCTTTTATACACCAACTAAATATAGTTTGGACATGTAGCTGCATAATAAAAGATGAACTTTGACCTTTAATCCCTGCCCTTGATGTCAGCACGTTTTATTTTCTTCAAACATGAAGCCATTATGTCAAAACATAGAAATTATGTTTCAATAGATTTGTATTCACATTTTAAGGACTGACCTTTGACCTTTAGCCATGACCTTCACCTTTCAATTCCTTGTGTGATAATTCGAGTGATTAAGTTAAATTATTAAACCTTTAAACCAAACCAAGAAAGGTTGAAATTGCCCTTGAAACTATATTTGTATGGATTTGTTGGTGGCCATTTTGAAAATATGCCCATTTGACCCCATGTGACCTTTTTTTCACTGGCAACATCAACATTTTTAAAAGGACATTAAATAAGTCCTAGAAATCACTGAAGAAAATAGTTTTAGGGGGTGCATGGGAACCCTTCCTTCTTAACGCTATGTCTACTGAGTGATACATGGACAATTCCATAGTAAATGAAATTGACATATATAAATGACAGAGTAATGAGCGAAAATGGAAAGTGATATCTGCTATTATTTGTCAAGAATTTAAAATCCAAACACTTCAATCATAAATATCTTTATAACAATGGTTACATGTTCTGTCTAACATGTAGCCAGCTTTTATTGTCCTCCTAATAACTGGAAACACAGCTCAGATGATCTTCACCAGTCTTTACCCAAACTGATGACCAAACTCCCTTTGCGTGGTACTATAGGTTTGTGCCCCCATCAAAACCCCTTTTACAGTTAAATTATTTGTTCCAGAGACCTTTAAAATCTTAAATATCGGCCGTTGCTCCATTCTGGAGACCCCCAAAATTCTAATTATCGGCCGTTATGCAGTTCCGGAGACCCCAAAATCCATATTATTGGCCATTCAGCATTCCATAGACCCCCAAATCTTTTAGCCCGTTCAGCCCATTCTGCTGGTAGTGAATTTGAACAGCCATGTACTGCATGGAGTCCCCACTTGCAAATGTGGCGAGGGGCGATCCATTCGTGAGACCCCCATTGCAAACGCAGCAATCCACTCCTGAGGCCCTACGTTTGAACCCTGGGGAGGCACATGTTTACCTACCCTAAATTTGAAGTTGTAAAGCAGATAAATGATTATACAGCTTAAAGTGAGGCATGTAAAGTGTAAAATTCTGCCAAAAGAGACATTTGAGACTTCAATCCTATGTCAATATCATTGTAATATACAATTGAATGATGTGTGAAAGTTTGAAGGAAAACGAACCCTGTTTACCTCCTGAAAAAAACGAATATTAATATCATATTTTATCACCCAATTCTGATGGCCTGCCATAGATTTGTTGCAGGTATATCGTTTGTTGAAACGATATCCGCACCCTTGCATTAAGGGTTACAGTCCGTTATTCCGAAGGTTCGTTATTCCGAAGGTTCAGTTATTCCGAAGGTTCGTTATTCTGAAGGTTCGTTATTCCGAAGGTTCGTTATTCCGAAGGTTCGTTATTCCGAAGGTTCGTTATTCCGAAGGTTCCTTATTCCGAAGGTTCGTTATTCCGAAGGTTCGTTATTCCGAAGGTTCCTTATTCCGAAGGTTCGTTATTCCGAAGGTTCGTTGATCCGAAAATAAAATCGGGTTCGTTATTCCGAAGGTTCGTTATTCCGAAGGTTCGTTATTCCGAAGGTTCGTTGATCCGAAAATAAAATCGGGTTCGTTATTCCGAAAATTTAATCGGGCTTGTTATAATACTATAGTTTGTGTTTTGTTTATTTAATTTACAGCCTGCATTAAGCATACCCCTCCCCCTTTCCCTCCCTTGGCCAGACCAATCAAACATTTAAGTTTATTTTATCTCTTTACATGAAATTATAGCATTATAACAAACCCAAATTCATTTTCGGATTAACGAACCCGATTTCATTTTAGGAATAGCGAACCTTCGGAATAACGAACCGTCGGAATAACGGACCTTCGGAATAACGAACCTTCGGAATAACGAACCCGATTTCATTTTAGGAATAGCGAACCTTCGGAATAACGAACCTTCGGAATAACGAACCTTCGGAATAATGCCACAAATGTTCGGATTAACGAACCCTATTTCATTTTCGGAATAACGAACACTCAGGTATAGGAAATTTGCGTGTTCGGAATAACGAACCTTCGGAATAACGAACCGCACCCGCATTAAGACGGTACCGAATTCACGCGCTCAAGAATATTGAGCTAGCTCAGCTCATGCAGTCGACGGTCATCAGCGCAACCGTATCGCTAAGGTTTCGGCCGCGAGCGCGCCGGGCGTGTTTAGCTAGATTTTCCCCCTCTGTAATCCACCTTTTGATGCAGAATCTCATAATTGTTTCTTCAGCAAATTGCATCGTATCCAAGCTGGCAGTGCAGTGCAGGCTATAGGTATATGAACATACACGTTACAGCGAGTTGCGACAGATATCTTTTGACATGTAGTTTTATAGGGACAATAGCCGATATTTCAGGTACCGCAATTAATCGCTTTTGCAATCGATTGCAAAACCGTTGGGCAACGCTTTTAAACTGAAGGATTATCAATGATAATTATCTTCATACTAGAGGGACATTTGAAAAAATCGAACCCTATTTTATTCTTCTCTTACCATAAGCTACACAACACGGTACAAGAGAAACGAGGAAGCTCCAAGAAATGTGTGTGGAGTTAGACACTTTACATGCCTGACTTTAACCAGATGAAAGCAAGTAGACCTGATCAGTTATCTTCCAGACTCCTGAAACTGATCGCATACAAGATTGCTCCAGCCTTGGCTTTCTTGTTTCAGCAGAGCTTCAGCGCTGCTGTTATTGTCCATTTATTATTTTATAGTTTTATTTCAGCAATTCAGGGTTATGCATTTGGAATAAGTTAATAGACACAAATGTTATGTTATGTCTCAAGGAAACGCCAAGATTGATGTAAAATAACTTTGTACGATTCTAGCCAGTTGTTCTACATCTTGGTTAGATGTATACTATAGTCTTGTACTCTTGTTTGATCCTTTTTTATTAAATCATGCCATTCACAATTGTCGCTTGATATTTGTTATAATGTTCAAGTCCTAGACTTTATATTTTGTATTAGAAAGCTTTGCAAAATGATTGAAAAAGTATGTTCAACCTTTCACAGAATAACTTGTAATGGTGTCATATACAGATATGAACCCCTCAAAATATGTCCTTTTTTCTTGATTAGTTTAATACAATATCTGTATAATTCTAGAAAGTAATTGCAAGAAGATATATTTAAGAAATTAATACAAATGCCCTTTTATACACCAACTAAATATAATTTGGACATTATGGACATGTAGCTGCATAATAAAAGATGTACCTTGACCTTTAATCCCTGCCCTTGATGTCAACACGTTTTATTTTCTTCAAACATGAAGCCATTATGTCAAAACATAGAAATTATGTTTCACTAGATTTGTATTCACATTTTAAGGACTGATCTTTGACCTTTAGCCATGACCTTCACCTTTCATTCCTCGTGTGATAATTCGAGTGATTAAGTTAAATTATTAAACCTTTAAACCAAACCAAGAAAGGATGAAATTGCCCTTGAAACTAGATTTGTATGGATTTGTTGGCGGCCATTTTGAAAATATGCCCATTTGACCCCATGTGACCTTTTTTTCGCTGGCAACATCAACATTTTTAAAAGGACATTAAATAAGTCCTAGAAATCACTGAAGAAAATAGTTTTAGGGGGTGCATGGGAACCCTTCCTTCTTATCGGACTATGTCTACTGAGTGATACATGGACAATTCCATAGTAAATGAAATTGACATATACAGTATAAATGACAGAGTAATGAGCAAAAATGGAAAGTGATATCTGCTATTATTTTCACTGCGCTGACTAAATACAGAGCTATAATTATGCTGTCAAGAATTTAAAATCCAAACACTTCAATCATAAATATCTTTATAACAACGGTTAAATTCGGAAAACAGCAACCTGCTCCATATTTCTATTGGTAATACAATTACAATGAGGTACGTGAGAACTACAGACTGTCCCAGATCAAACGAAACCGGGTTTCATGGCAGAAATTTTCTGTCATAATGAATAATTTCCTTGATGATATATATATATGTCTGGAAAGCTCTGTGTCTCTTCTTTCATTTGATGTACAACTTATGGCACATAATTCAAGCATGACTGAATTAGAACAATGGAAAGGGGTGTTACCAATATTCCATTTGCACGCATAAATTTTAAGTTTGGGTGAGTTTTAAGGGTTGTAAACGTACTTATTTTTAAAAAGGACAAACTCCACATAAAAGTTCATATTTTTATCTTTTACATGACACCTCATGCTAAACAAATAAATGATTTATGCCAGAGAACGAGTGCAATGAAAACATGACTGATTTCTGCCCAAATGAGTGAAAGTTGAGTAAGAAGTCGCTCAGCTTTCCTGAATTAGCAGCTGACAATGGACTTTGATGCATGAGTGAATTTACACAAACATGGGGATCAGGGAAAACATGGGAAACAGGCTAGATCAGGAAAGTTACTCATTTGGGCTGGAATCAAGCATGTTTTCATTGTACTCGTTCTCTGGCATAAATCATTTATTTTTTAATCATGAGGTGTCATATAAAAGATAAAATTATGAATTTGTATGCGGTATTTGTCCTTTTTCAAAATAAGTATGTTTACTACCCTTAAAACTCACCCCAAACCCTCACCCAAACTTGCAATTTCTGCGTGCAAATATAATCTTGGTAACAGTACTTTCCATCGTTCTAATTCAGTCATTCAGTGAACTATGTGCCATAAGTTATATATCAAATGAAAGAAGAGACACAGAGCTATTCAGACATATATATATATATCATCAAGGAAATTATTCATTATAACATAAAATTTCTGCCATGAAACCCGGTTTCGTTTTTTCTGGGACAGTCTGTAGAGTTCTAAGTAAATATTGTGCATTTTGACAGTGGTACTAGATCGTTTTAATGACTGGAGTAATTTTTGTTTGTCTTTACCCAGATATGTTTCATCGAACCCACAAATGGCAACATGGCTTCAAAGCTACTACTCTTCATAGTGCTCATATCAACACTAGGTAAGACCATTCATGGTGCGACCAAGGAGATTAAATCAGGGGGTGGGGTTGCATAAAGAGTTGCAATCAATTCACATAAAAATGTTACTCAATTTTGTATTTTGTCATACTACATTTAAAGTGGCATATGTCAAACTATATATTAATTACCTTCAAATTTTCCTTTTTGTGACTTTGGCGTGACCAAACATCATTACAGCCGGAAGTTGCATTCATCTGTACTGAGTACTGACCAATCTATTTTTTTTTTTTTTGTGGGGGGGGGGGGGGGCCTTCCCAATGGAGATATGCATTTGTTTCAAAGAAAGCTCATTATATTCGGTTTTCCAAGAAAAATTCAGTTTAGAAGTTTTGCGCCCCTTTCGATGTCTGGGCAGCTTGACGCATCAATTACATATACCTCGCACAAAAAGTTCCGCAATCGAGGTTTGTACATTAATAACTTTTTTATTACGCTATTACCATTCATAAATTTGCTATCATTGGAAAGCGTGAATCCTCCTCTTTACATTGATATAACATTTGCTATGAATATGTTATCATGGAATGTGCATTGCATCCAAATGTAGGGCAAAATTGAAATGTTGCAGAGTGTCAACAGAGTGCCTTCCTTGGCTTGAATGGGGGTGAGGTGGTCCTGCATTCAAGCCACGTTTTAATCTTCAAACAAAAGGAAGGCACACTGTTGACAAAATCAGTGCATTTTGCAACATTTCTTTTTTACTTTGCCCTACATTTGGATGTAATGCACATTCCATGATAAAATATCCATATCAAATGTTATATCAATGTAAAGAAGAGGATTTACGCTTTCCAATGATACCAAATGTATGCATGGTAATAACGTAATAGGCATTCAAGCCACATTTTAATCTTCAAACAAAAGGAAGGCCCTTTGTTGACAGAATCAGTGCATTTTGCAACATTTCACTTTTGACTTTGCCCTACATTTGGATGCAATGCACATTCCATGATGAAATACTCATAGCAAATGTTATATCAATGTAAAGGGGAGAATTCACGCTTTCCAATTATACCAAATTTATCAATGGTAATAAACTAATAACCTAATAGAAAAGTTATTAATGCGCAAACCTCGATTGCGGAACTTTTTGTGCGAAGTATATATACATGTAGTGGATCTATGCTTTACATTATTATAAATGATTCATTCTAATCTTGTAGGTTTTAAATTTCAATTTGGAGGAATGTACGAGGGGCGTTCAAAAAGTTCATAGCCCAACCATGAAGGAGTCAAGGTGCAACATCGATTATAAAAGACAGATGTTCATTTTTTCAAATAATCCTCATCAACCGCCTCACACTTTTCGGCATTCTTTCGGAGGGCCTCCTGGACCTCCTTGAAGATGTCTCTTAAAGACCCCTCAGAAACCTGTATATTGGCAGCTTTTGTCTCGTTATTCTCCTGAAAATCACAACATTGGGAGTGTTTCTTCATCTGTGGGAAGAGATCTAATAATGCCCGGTTCAGGGAATAAGGAGGAAGAATCAGCAACCACATCCTGCAGTCAATGGCTTTTGAAGGGCCACCTGGCGTTTGTGAGCAGCACATGCCTCTCTTCAACTTGCATTGCTTCAATTTCCAAGTGATTTTTAATGTACTTTGCAGTAATGACAGCCTGTCTAGAACAGAACACAGCTGACCTGACTTTGCACCACTGACCATGTGAAGGATGCAACATTGCATACACAACATTAGGTAACCCAACTTCCTGCTCCTTCAAGGTCAGGCTATGAACTTATTGAACGCCCCTCGTAGTTCAAATATGTTTTTAAGTTATATGTGTGTATGTATTTAAAATGTGTATTTTAAATACCACCGACTAGGAGAGTGATGGTGAAACTATACGTGCCGAAGTGATCTGCGAAGGTACTGTCATGCCGAGGCTTAGGCAACATATAGTTTGCATCCATCACCTGATGTAAGGAGATTTGGTTATATTTGATTTATATCCCTCATATTACGAGTGTTTACAAAAAGACTTATAACCAACAAAAAGGGCCCAGAAGTGGGGAATATTGAGCAATTGAGCAAGTCTTTTATTTCAATTTTCTCAATGCTTCACACAAGCAAGATTCATGATAAAAAGTAAAAGACGCTAATTCCATTGTATTTTATGTGCATAAAAAAGTAATTGCGCGTTAACTTTGCGCACCAACGGGCAGTGTTCTCAATGGCTGCCGCTGCGCACTGGGTTGTCATGGAGGCAAAACAATTTGTCTGTAAAAGTTTTTTGTTGATTCCTAATTTACAGATTTTAAACAACGTGTCCTATGAGAATTACATAAGTATCAGCAATTTATTATTCCAACCCTCAGCTGTGCCAAAAAAGCTTGTTACCCCTGACAAAAAAGGTATATATACCATATAAATGTAGTACAATACCTCTCTAGCTTGGGGTAACCTCGCTATTCAAAAGGACCACTATTCATAATGTGTAACTTCCTATACATAAAGAACCGCTATATTCATAAAATGCAAAAGGGGTCACTCTTCATAAAGGCATACAGACTGTTATTCATGAGGACCGCTATTCATAATGTGAGATGAGGGTCGCTATTCATAATTCACATTGTGGGTCACTACTCATAAGGACCACTATTCATAATACAAAATGAGGGTGGCTTTTCATAATATGAAATGAGGGTCACTATTTATAATATAAGAAGATTGTCAATATTTATAATATACAAATATACCAAGCTGTGAGAAAGCATAGTGGGAAATTATATCTGAGGAGGGACTGGCATCCAGTCCCTCCGAAGATATAATTTCCACTATACTTTTGAACTAAAAGCTTGGTATATTTGTTTTATATCCATTCAAATACCGCCATGTTATACATGAAATGCATCTCTAGAATATTCTTTGGAACTTATTGATATTCACGGGTGAAAATAATCTGTATTTCTTTTTAAATTACTCTTTGGGAAATCTCATCGAGCATCTTTCGCAAGCTAAAACAAGACCTCCGCTCGCAGAGAAGCTTATAACACGCATCTCTATGAGCAATATGATCACCCGGCGTCTATGAAGTCATTTTCATGCTATGGGCAAAAATAGTGAAAACTATTCTCTGATCGCAGAGAAGCTTACAACACGCATCTCTATGACCAATATGATCACCCGGCGTCTATGATGTCATTTTCATGCTATGGGCAAAAATAGTGAAAACTATTCTCCGATTTTCAGATTGATAGTGAAAATAATTTTTATTGTGAGAGCCCCAATTGACCAATCATGTTTCTAGAATACTCATGAATATTCATAGAAGGGATATAATACGTGATGAGGGTTGCTATCATGAGAAGAGGGTCGCTATACATAATTCACATTGGGGGTCACTACTCATAAGGACCGCTATTCATAATACAAAAGGGCCATTCTTTGAAAAGTGAAACTTTTTCGGAAAAATTGAAGTTTTATTTTTCTGTAGTTTTGTTCCATTTTTGGAATGATCCATGTGTAAAGTTTCATGAAATACATGATTTGAAGTTTAAAATGAAACTTTTTTACTCATTTGCATAAATTTACATATTTCAATATTTTTCTAATAATCATAATTTAGAAAATAATCAAGATATCAAAAGGATAATTAGCAAGCTCATTCTTCTCACTTTCCTGTACAGGTTGATACCAACTTTGTAAAAATTCAACCTTTCATTCTTTGCTAAACCCGATATTATAAAATTCCCATTTTTCCATTCATATTGTACATGTCACACACGTGACCACCCCAAAATGTCACACACGTGACCAGACGTTGCCACATAATTAAGTACTATAAAAAACAACGGTTTGATATAATTCTCATTCATCGCTATTGTTGTACTTACAAATGTATAGTATTTCTCTGGTAATAAGATGAACATTATAGCTATTCATATTTAAAAGAATTTTCAAAATGAAATTTAGTTATGAAAAAAGCGCTCCGTGCGAAGTCACACACGTGACCCATGCCATTTGACCTCTGACATTGAGTTACGTAATCCTTATAAAATCTTTTGTGTTAAGTTTGAAAGACTACAACATATTCAAGTCACATATGAAGTAAAAATCATTATAGTCTCATACTTACTGAAATATAAGCATCCCATTTCAAAATTTGTCATGTTTTGGGTCACACACGTGACCAAGAATGGCCCAAAATGAGGATCGCTTTTCATAATATGAAATAAGGGGTCGCTATTCATAAAAATGATTAAAATTTGATTGATCCTAATCACAGGATCTGTAATATTTGCCCCCGGGGTGGGGGCACGGGGGTCACGTGGCCCTGAATAAATTGCCAAAACATTAGAAAACATGTGAACAAATAAAGAAAAAAGGTGTCCCCAAATAATTTATGAATAGCGGTCCTTATGAATAGTGAGTGGACCTCTTCAGCTCTAGGCTGGATGGGAGAAATTATACTTAAACACGTGACGGCAATTCGACCAATCACGTACATGGCTAGAACATGCTTATGAGGGATATAAAAACTAATTCATGTATGTCTTTATACATGTATATATGTGCCTGTATGTGTATATTTATATTGACCTTGATTTTGTTATCTCCTCTGCAGTGATCAAAGCACTGGCATCAGTAACTGTTCTCAAAGGAGCAAGGGCTACTATCCCATGCACTGTGAAGATAACGCCTGGTGAAGAGGTACTAGCTGGTTACTGGCACAAGAATGATGGAACTAAGGCAGAGGATATACTAGTCCAAATCGAGAGTGGTGAAATAAGTGGACCAGGATACGAGAAAGGAGAGTTCAGTATTGCAGAGGATTTCTCCCTGATCATCAACAAAGTCACATCCAATGATGGGGGCAATTATACATGCGTGATTCTTGTTCAATCAAGCGGATGGCGGATTAGCTCAACATTTGTATATATTGGTGAGCTTATGAGATAAATCAGTATTTTCCTTCTATAAAAATTGATGTATTGATATAAGTTCAATAATGATGTAATGATAATTCAATACTCATAGTACATGTACATGAACCATTGTATGAAATAAGACATTATTCAGAAATAATATCGCTAGTGATATTCGTTTGTCTCGTAATGTATGGTCAACAAGGAATCTAAAAGATCACAACGTTTCGTTCGCCGCTGCAACACTTCGTGATACAAATCTACTGTAAGCAACATTTTGATTTGTGAAATAACAGAAGTCTCATATTATATTGCAATTATGTTTGATATCCACGATGGAAATTTGGGACATAATTCTCAGGCATTATTGTTCTTTCTGTATCACCTTTGATGATCAAGTATCATTGATCAGAAAGGAAAAGGTGATGCAGAAAGGACAAATCATGACTGATTTTCCTTATTTGCCATATCATAGAACCACCAACTCCACACATCGATAGATGCCCGTTCAACTACATGGGAGGAAATCAAAGCCAAACCTGCACCTACATACTGGCAGATCAAGATCATGATGAAGTGAACATCACCTGTTTTGTCTTAGGAGAGTTCTCCAACATCAGCTTGTACTTCCAGAATCAGAGTGGGGTAATCAGCGGGATTAGTGGTCAATCCCAGGTAGATGGTTTGACCACTTGGTATGTCACCATATTGGCTGTACGGAGATCTGAACCGTACGATTGCGTTGCTAAAATTGCGGAGTCCTCAAGTGGCGAAAGTTCAACATCAATTCTACTGAGACGGCGGCAGCTGGTGGAGGCAAATTCTAATGACACGAGGGAGGAAGTGAAATCTGATGAAGTCATATGTTGTGAGTAATTGTGAATTCATGAAGTAACAGTGAAAATGTCTCTATTTCTTTAAAAAAACATGCAAACAAGCAAAGAAAAATTGGTTTCCCTTTGAATGGAGCCCAAGACCTCCAAATTACTAGACTGCATAGTGTTCTAACCATTGAGGTAGGAGCCTGTGCTTGTTGATCAGAAGCTCTGAAGTAAACCTGACACAAACCAGAAGGATAAGAATCAACTTACAATTAAGACTAGTTAAGTGGGAGGTATCAACCAAAGTGATGCAGCCCTTTCACATAAATTATTAACGAGTTGGCCTGTAATGTGTTTCTCATAATGTTTTGTTCTTTAATCATTTTCTCAATATCAGAATGGTTCAATAAGATTTAAATCCAAAATAAGAAGTGCTTCAAAAAACCTAAATTTGAGGTTTTTGTTGATTGCAGTTCGAAATGTGTGGTGTTTTTGTGTATGTAAAATTTGTTTCTACATTCAACAGTAACATATTTTATGATGTACATGTCCTTGGAAGGAAAGAAAATTTATTTCACTTCACCCATTCAGGTCTAGTCCAGAAATACTTGGGTTGCATTCTATGGAGAATCTCTGTTATTCCAACATAATTAAAATCATCTTTGATATGTTTGTTTCCTTGGAATGTGACACTGCTTTTGTTTTCCATATTCCAAATGCACTTCAGCTTCACAGGCGGTAATTTGGTTGTCTGTCTTAGTTTGCCTCTTACTGCTGGTAATTTGCATCCTATTGGCAAGGAAAGAGATATGTAAGTATTGAATACTCTTGTATGAAGAGCATTTTGAAATTATATGCCAAAGGTGAATTCAAAACCATATGACCAATGGTTCTTGTGCAATACTTAATTAAAGGGATCTAGTAACTGTCCAAATCCACAAATCAAACACGAACAACTTGTATTATTAACCAGTTAATAAAGCATTAACAGTCATAGAAGCATGTAGTAACTTGGTATTATGAATGCATGTTTCTGAGAAAGTTTATGCTAACATGTGATTGAATGGGAAATTAAAAGCTGGCTTCCTAGCTGCATGATATGTATGTAAATATAAATGTTCGACGAAAATTGATTTCCCCCCCCCCCCCCCCTCCGAGATCTCGGCCGTCAAATGCGCGGCCGCCACAAAGTTTGGCAAGCAGCTAGCTTGCAACATAATCTACAAGATTGCACTGTTATTTTTTTGAAAATAATAAATTTGTAATTTAGTATGCAAATTTATGCAGAAATCCCCTTTTTGTCTGTAAATCACTAAATATTGGTCAGAATATGCTAATTTTGTGCATGAATATTCTTTATGACTTAATTAACAGGTTTTAAACATTAAAAAATGCGACAGCCAAAATTATCCTTATATTTCTTTGTTTTTGGAATTTCTTATGTATTTCCATGTTTTTTTTACTTATGTTTTTTATTGTTTTTTTTCAATGGAATAAATTATTGACCATTATCCAACCACTTTAGGCCAAAATTAAATGATTGCAGTGATTAGAATGAAAAATAATGAAGGTTTTGTCTATTCTAGGAAATAATCAATTTCCATAGGATTTGTACACAAATCACAAAATTTTGCGATTTTCGGGCCGACGTTCACTTACAAAAGGTCACGTGACTTTAGAACGGTATACCCGGTCGTTTCCACCCCCCCCCCCCCCCCCCCCCCCCCGTCCTGGTTAGGGTTATTAAGGGGGTCCGTGACTGCATTTTGGGGTACGATTGTTTTACTTGGCACATCAAAAGAAAAAATTCATTCAAAGAGACACTCTGTATCTATGCAAATTAGGCCTAATTTCCATAATTTCCTTGTATCCAGCACTATTGCATGCATTAAAAAAAACATATTGACCCCTGCAATAAGTATAGGTTTAACATAATTGGTAAGTTATTTAAATTGTGAAATTCTCTCTTTTTTCCGTTGATAAATGTTTAATCATTGCTATTAATTGTCATTATGCAGGGAGATTACGCCAACTTCGCAAGTACATCCCTCATCAGACAGATCTCTATAGCAATGAGGCTTGTGAACAGCGTCCACTTCTCAACCATGATGAGGTGTGTATGATGGTTAAAAAAACAACTTCCAACATTTTTACTTCAGAATACCGTGAACCTTGGTGATCGACAGTCATGGAACCCGGGTGGTAAATCTGACTCATGATTGGCACACGCCATGTGCAGAAACGCTTGCATCAATAGCAGTCAACGAAATTCAATATTGAATCAATTATGCAGTGCTCCATGCTAAACTTTTAGGCCTCCGCCAATGAAGTGGCCAGAGGCATTATTTATATTATGATTTTGGGTTGTATGTCCCTCCGTACGTACGTCCCATTTTCGTTCTCGCTATATCTTTGTATGACATACATATTGGGGTAACAATGATCTGATTAGATTATGGGTTCATGAGACCGCTATTCAGAAGGACCGCTATTCATAATTTGAAAAAAGGGGTCATTATAATCAAAGTAACGGGTCACTATTCATGATATAAAGGAGAGGGTCACTATTCATAATGTTACAAGAGGGTCGCTATTCATAGGGGTCTATACATAATACAAAATGAGAGTTGCTATTCATAATATGACAAGAGGAACGCTATTCATAATGCAAGATGAGGGTTAGGGTTATGCATGATATAAGAAGAGGGTTGTTATTCATAATTCAAATTCAGGTTTGTTATTCATGAAACCTTTCGACTGTTAATTAAGCGGCTTATGCCGAAAGGGTGGGTAGCGTCGCGTCGCGTTGAATGGAACGCGACCATTCGTCCAAAGCCCCCCGGTTTTGCCGAAATGGTGTGCTGGGAGCGTTAAGGCGCGTCAGCTCAGATCAGATAACGCTACCAAATGGCACATACGGGGGGGCTTATTCCGAATGTACGTGTTTAGACGCGTCCGTAAATTGCGCCATTTCGATCTCTGAGTTTTCGTTTCGCCACCGCGACGAAACACGTGTTATCCTATGAGAGACCGACTTTTCCAGAAGATGGGATTTTATAGCACATGATTGATTTCTTGAACCGATGCGTAAGGCGTGCATGCTTCGGATGTTGTACTGTAGTCGATATAATGAAGCATTATTATTGCGTTTGTAAAATATATGGTGTTCAATTCCCACGCTCTAGTTTACCGCGTTCCGCGCATTCCAGGAAATGGGTAAGTACAACCGCCTTGTTAACGTTGGATTATAATAAAGCTCAGTTGCTAGTCATGTGTGTTTGATTGTGTCCATGAAAGTATATAAAACTTATGCTTTGGACAAATGGTCGCGTTTTAGTCAACGCGACGCCCCCAACGCACCCTTTCGGCAAAACCGGGGGGGGGGCTTTGGACGAATGGTCGCGTTCCAGTCGACGCGACGCTACACTACCCACCCTTTCGGCATAAGCCTAATTAAGCAGGTAAAACACGGGGGAGGGGCAAAATGAAGTGAATAAAAGACATAAAAAGGAGAGGAGAGAAAAACAATAGCGAACTGGAGAAAATTTAAAAAGGAATTAAATTGATAATAAGAGAGGGAAATCACTGGATGGGGGATAAGACGAGGGCGGTGATGTAGCTACCAGGGAAGGGGGGTGGGGGAGGGGGGGGCGCCAGAGGCACATGCCTCCTTCCTTCCGAATAATGTGCCAAAACAATTAGAAAACAGAAGGGGTAAGGGGTAAATTTTATCATTTTATGAAGTGACCCTCTTCTTACATTATGAATAGCGACCCTCTTATATTATGAATAGCGACCCTCTTCTTACATTATGAATAGCGACCCTCTTACATTATGAATAGCTACCCTCTTCTTCTATTATGAATAGCAGACCCTTCTTAGATTATTAATAGCGACCCTGAATTTAATAGCGGTCCTTATGAGTATAGTGACCCCCATTATGAATTAAATACCGCCCTTAATTATATGTTTATGAGTAGAGACCCTGATTTTGTATTATTTATAGCGGTTTATTGAGTAGTGACCCTCAATTTGAATTATGATCATGAATAGTGATCACCCTCATCTCACATAATGAATAGCGGTCCTTATAAATAACGGTCCTTATGCCTTACGCGTCCATTGTTATGGAAGGGGGTGATCAACCAATTGGCGCTAATGGGCAATGGAATTTGATAATTATAGGCCCTTAAGGGACTGTCCCTCTTTTACAAAACGTCTCAACAGTTTCCAGTTGACGGATGGGGATGAATGTAACACACACAAAAAAAATCAGATCGAACAGCCCTGTAATTTGGATTCTACGGATACAAAATGAATGCGTCCCTCCATCAAACTATATATCGGTCAATAAAAGAGTTTAACTGATTTAGCATAATATTACAACAATATTGTGCTTATTCTTATAAAGGTATTGTGAAGCCGACATTTGTAAAGGTATGGTATGTCAGGGGAAAATCTCAAAAATAAAAAATATGTAATTACATGTAGTCAGTTTAAGCGAGGTTTGGTTATTTTGTTTAATATTCGGTCATGCTATTATTATGTGTGTGCGGGTCACATAGCTAGTGTGGATCACGTAGGGGTCACGCATAACGTTGTACTTCGTGGAATCCGTGTATGAACTTCCTCACTGGGTGAATACACGTAAATGCACAATTAACCATTGGTTGTCGTTTTATTAGTTTTAGGTCTATAACTTCACAAAAAAGATATTTCAAGCCCTAATTTGTTCAGGCATGCTATTATAAATGACATTTTCTTTCATATAAGACAATAATCTCGCAACTTTTGAAATTTGGCTTGCAAAAGAGGGAAAGTCCCTTTAAAGTAGGTCTACAAATTAATATTTGGTATTGGGGCAATTCCACGCCAAAAGTGGAAAAATCCAATGAGGATTATTTCTGATCTTGTTTATTTGTTCTGGATTATTTTTTCATAAATCATGATCACATTATGATATCTTTCAGTTTACATGATTAAAAAAAATATTGGGCGTCTCCTGATAGGAGAAACAGACACCATACATGAACCTATACACATGGGACTACACAGTGCCTATTTCTAGATTTTCTTTATTTTTTGCATTCCTTTCTATTTTTCTGTTTTAAGGTACCAAATTGGATGATTGAATATCACATTATGTGTTCAGATTAAAAATTCAGTCTTTTGAGAGCCCTAAAGTATATTTTTAATGAATAAAAAACTCTGTCCTTCCGTTACTGTCCTTCCGTTACCGAACAGTGAAGCAATTAACTTTTTGTAATTAATATACCAATAGACATATTTTTTTCAAATAAGTGTTGTAATACTCTTAGAACATTAGGGAATGGACTATGAGCCAATATAACATGATAGTCCTCTTAACTTCACAGAGATTGGATCATAACTAAAGGACTTGAAAATCCATGTCCATTTTGCCGTCCTTCCGTTACCGGCCTCATTAGTGTCCATATCTAATAAACGTAATGTAAAAAAATATATTAAAAAATAGGAAATCAAAGGTGTCCCACCAAGAGTCTCAGAAATGTAATTTACAATGATAAATCATAAGCAGAATTCTGGAATTATTTCATTTAATTTCAAAAATTGCATCTGAATGTCCTTCCGTTACCGTGGAATTGCCCATTGATAAATCTCACTTGATTGAGATAAAATCACACTCATGTAACAAATGTGCAAGTTAAAGATTCTGTTCGCTCACATATATGCACATACATTGCACACCCCTATATTTCTTAATTAGTAATGGATCTTGTCGGCCTTTTCTAGAGATCGTACGTAAATTGAATGTAAAATTTGTTCAAATTGACGGGCAAAATTTGATATTTGCTACACTAATGAACTGCATTTATTGCTAAAAAATTATCCACATCCATATATATTGATTATCAATTCATCTATTTCGTGGGGTAATTGAGGCAAAATAGAAGACGATGACTGCAGTTCGTGTGTAAACAAATGCATCTGGATCACTGGATGAATTTGCGCAATCAAGCCAAAAATTGATTAAAGGGATAGTTGAGTATTGGTCAAACTTAACTTTAGTAACTAAAACCTGCACCATTACCGTACAAAGTAATAGTTATAACTTCACCATGCTCGAAAAGTATAAACAATTCTTCTTCAGCATACTTCACTCCACTGCAGGAGGAAGGCCTCTTCACCAATTTTCCATTTTGTTCTATCTTGAGCTATTCTCTGCCAAACAATGCCATTTTGTGCTGTTAAATCATCCCTCCATCTTCTACTTTGTCTCCCTCTTTTTCTGGTTAGGTGTCTAGGAGTCCAAACTGTAGTTTTGTGTGTCCATCTGTTGTCATACCTCCTGGTTAGTTGTCCTGCCCATCTCCATTTCTTTGATTTGATGGTCAATTATATCCTGCACTCCTGATTTCTGTCTTAGGTCTATATTTGTCATCGTGTCCTTCTTTGTAACACCTATCATTATTCTTTCCATAGCCCATTCTGTCAGTTTCACTCTAAGTCTTTTCTCCAAACGTTTGGTGGTTGTCCAGGTTTCAGCTCCATATGAGAGAGCAGGTATGATACACTGGTCAAATACCTGCCTCTTCATGGAGATGGGAAGAGTGGAGTCTCGAAAGATGTAGCTGATTGAGCCAAACTTTGCCCAACCCATCTGGATTCTTCTCTTTATTTCCTCGCCAGTGTCATTGTTGAAGGTAATTTTCTTTCCTAAATATATATAGTGTTCTACTGTTTCTAAGTCTTTTCCCAGCACAGTTACTTTGGAGTTTTTGTTGTTGCTGCTCATCATGACTTTTGTTTTCTTTATGGTCATGTTGAGGCCTGCTTTGCTACTTTCCTCTGCAACATCATGGATCATTTCCTGTAGCTCCTCTGGGGTGTGGCTTAGGATGAGGATATCGTCGGCGAATCTGAGATGGGTGAGATATTCCCCGTCTACTAGGATTCCTTTGTCGCTCCAGTCGATATTCCTGAATGCTTCCTCCAGAGCTGCAGTGAATAGCTTTGGTGACATAGGGTCTCCTTGTCTGACACCTCTTAGGATTTTAATTGAGTCGGTGATGGTGTCATTCAAGTGAATTCGTGCTGTAGGCTCTTTGTATATTACTTTGATGATTTTTATATACTTCTCGTCTATGTTTTGCTTATTTAATGCAGCCAGAAGTGACTGGTGGTCTAGTCTGTCGAAAACCCCTGTTATCATTCCAAAAGAGCCGTTACAACTCAAGAGGGCGTTATTTAAAAAAAATCACTGGTTTTAGGCTTTAGCCTTTTTTTCATACAAAATTGTGCATTTAATGTTTGTTAAAATAATGATTTAATAGAGATATCATCAAGAACTTTTTAAAAAAACTTTTCTGATTGTTTTCAAAATAGTCTTTGAGCATTTTTTGAAATTTTTCTAAAAAGTCTAAATATCTCCTGGTGATTGCCGGTGAAGAACATTTTGAATAAAAATATATTTATGGATATTTCAGCCGTTTCTGAACCGATTTTGATCAAATAAAGTTTATTATGTCTTTAAAATTGTATGTTTTTTCGAATTTGACAGTCAGTTTTTCATTATCTCACAAACAAATATCGGGGGGCACTTCGGGAAATACCAATACTCAAAACTACCTTCGAGTTATAATGGAAAGCTTTATTTTGATGGCAAAAAATGACGAAGTTTAAAATGATCCAATAACAAGAAATTTGTTAGAATGGAAAGAGAATGTGCTGTAGTTTCAATATCTGGTGCTTCAAATTTTAAAGCTATAATATTTCTTGAATAAGAGTGGAAGAAATGAACACTTCGCAAATCCGGGGGACCGATTTCATTAATTTAGTGCGCACGAGATCGGGCAATCATAGAAGAGATTAATTTTATGTCCAATTTTTGCAGGAATTTTGTTTTTGCTATGTGTGCGGTGAATTGCAACGTGTGCAGAGCGAACGAATCGCCTGAGAATCTATTGTTTAAAAAACGTGCGCGTGAATAGCATTGGCGCACTCGCAAATGGTTGGCCCGTATGGAACCAGGAAATAGCAGTGGTTCCGTAAGTAGTGGAAATTAATTGCTTTGTTTATGAATTACACAACCCTTTGCAAAATGTTGGGTATCTATTCTATTTGATATCACAAAACGGTACCAAAACATATAATAATGTGTTGTTCTTTGCCTGGTGGTCCCCTTTAACTGTGTGTATCTTGAAGATCCAAATGAACCAATTATATTTTGGGGTCATGAGATCAAACGTCACAGGGAAATGCAAAAATAGATTGTTATCGAGATACATGTTTCAAGAGTTGGTTGACAAATTACCATCAAAATTTGGTACCTGCATCTTATTAAGGCAATGAATTGAAAAGATTTTGGAGCCATAAGGTATTGTAAGGTTACATAGCTCATTTCATGCAAAAATATCTCAGAAAAATAATTGTGATTTCTTAAGACCATTAGTATCAACAACAAAAAAAAAAGATTATGAATTCACCTTTCTAATGGCATATTGCCATAATATAGTTCATCAACACAGATGAAAACAAAAAGCTCAAGAAGAGAGTACAATGAGTTCTGTACAACACAGTATCAATAGTCATAATTGTTTGAAAACGCGGCACGGTAGCGGTCCATCAATGACGACATATACGACGTGTCGTCATCGTCGAAGTGTTCCCGCGGAGGTGAATGGTAGCGTGGGGTGAATACAAGTGTCGATTCGTTGGCGTCGAGCGCTGGAAATGTTCTGTCGGTGGCTGGCGCGAATGTCATCCTGGCGAATGCGGATAGGTTTGAAGTCCCGCCAGCGCCAGCGGGAAGCCCGGATAACGCGGTGTCGATGGCGAGTGCGGTCGGCGTGGTGGCTAGCGCGAATGTTGTTTAGCCGGATGATGCGATGTCAGCGAGGAGCGCGGAAAATGTCCTGGCGGCGAGCGTGGTCGATGATGCGATGGCGGCGAGCGCAAACGAGGTTGCGACGGCGGCGAGCCCAGTCGGAGTGGCGAAGGCGGCGAGCCCAGTCGTTGTGGCGAATGCGGTGAGCCCAGTTGTTGGTCAGTTGGCGACACGCACTGGTGGTGGTCGTTCGGCTGCGCGCGAGGATGATGCATTGTTGGTGACGCAATGTTTGGATCAGTTCGCATCTGGCGACGACGCTTGTTGCTGCGGCGGGCGAGCTGGTCACGAGGGTGCGAAGAATGGAGAAGATCCCTCGCGATGTCGGATATGGCACAGACAACCGTTTCTACAGCATGCAGAGTAGTATCGTCGTGCGGATCAGGAGACTCACGAACGCGACTTGTGCTGCAGCCACTGAGAAAGGTGGTGACATCTCGAAGCATGAACAGCCAGTAGAAACGTTCGGCGATTGCGTTCATCATGTTGTCGTGGCTCAAAGACTGAAAATGCAGAAGCACATCTTGTACCCTGCTGGCGGGGACTAGCAGCTGGTGAACATCGCTCACGCGGTCGTCAGCTTTCTTTCGGCGAAAAAGAAGACCGTCGTGCAGCTCGAGTCTGGTTAACTGCCAAAGACACCTGCGCGTGGAAGGATGAGACCGGTGAATCTCATTCGAGTCTGGATGAACGTCACTCTCAATGAAGAATTTCAGCTTGCAAACGTCTTGGTCGGTGTGTTGGGCTTCGCTGATCCGTGTGACGAGGGCGTGGATATCGCTGGGTTGTGGCTGGAGGTCGGCGTCAGCTCTCTGTGTCGAGTTGTCGATGAGGTGAATACTCGGCAGGGGGTGGTGGCGCAACGATGACAGCAGGTGGTCGAATTGTCGCTGGAGGTCGTCCATGCCCTGCACAAGCTCGTAAAGAATGTGATCAGTGTCGGGGCGTGGCATGACGAAACAAAGAAATACTAACTGAAGAAAAGAGTTCCAAAACGAATGGGTCTCTTTAATATAAATGAGGCAAACCAGACTAAAGTACAATGCAAAGTTCTCACAAAATATTATGGAAACTGAAAACTGTAAGAGTGAAAAACAGCTCCAAAATAATGTTCTACTAAGTAATGTTCAACTGAAGACGATAACTGTACGAAGATTTGACGAAACTGAAGATAAACGACGATGTGAACGGTACGGAAAAAGCTGCCACCAGTGTGATACAGTAAACTGTATCAAGTAATAAGTAATGTGGAGAGGGTAGAACTTAAATTAACTGGTAAAGTAACTAAGTCAAAACAGCAAGCAAATCACAGCAGCAAACGGGAACATAAACTAAACCCCTCAAAAAAAGTTCGGAAACTCAACTTTGATCGATTATATCACTTTTATTGTCAAATTGTATTTTTTCCTTTTAGTGTCATTGCAATGCATGATGATTTTCCTTTAAGATCGTACATTATTTGTCATTTATTTCAAATCAGGGAATACGCAGTGCGTTTCAGAATGGAGGACGGTCAGAAGTCAAATGTCGCAAAATGGGCCGAAAGTATTCAGTTGGTAAATTTGACACTTGTGCCGTATTTTTTAATGTTCAAGTTGTATCGAAGATTGTAGCGTGTTCAAATGATTTAAACTTATCAAATTTGGTATCATTTTAAAGCCCATGTGTCTATCTTTTCAATACAATTATGTCCGTAACAATTTTATTAACAGGTTAAGTATGGTACAGCTGAATATAGGGAGGGCCGAAAGTGAAATGTTGCAAAATGCATTTCTTTTTGTGAAATTGAAGGCGTTGCATCGAAAAACGACTATTGGAGGAGATGTTTTGGGGTTTTAAATTGCATAATCATCAGTAAATTTAGCATCATGTGAAAGCATGTTTATTTTGCCTTAAAATCATGTCTCACCTGTAATAATTATGCTATTGGGGTGTGTGCAGTAAAACCGGATATGGGGGTCTATAAATGCTATGAATTTAAGACCGTGGCTTCTTGTTTCAAGATTCCGGTAAGATATTGTTGTATTAATCATAACCCTATCATCATTAAGTTTTGCACTATCGGAAAGCTCATTAATTTACCTGTAATATGATTTCTCATTTGCAATGATTATGCTGAATGTGAGTGTGCAATACAGGAAACTCACAAACTTGATGTATTGAAAATGCTTAAAATTTCTCTAAACCTACGCAAACTGGTCTGAACTGGCATATTAGCGCCCTCTTTGACCGTGTAGGTATGCCCTTATTACCACGTATCGAACGGTAGAACGTCGACCTAGCAACGTGTCATTTTGAGCCCCATACATTTAGAGGGACTACACACACCTCAATCACATAACCACTATGAATGGGGCATTATTTCATTGACAAATTAACACGGTTTAACATAATGTTGAATTTCATAATGATTATGTAAAGTAAAGTACTAAGATATCCCCACAAAAAGTCGTTTTTGGATGCAACACCTTCAATTTCACACAATCAAATGCATTTTGCTTACATTTTGCTGTCGATCCTCCCCAATATTCACCTTAATTGTACCTACCCGGCTTTCATAATCATTCCAAGTGAGGTGTCATTGGAAAGATAATTAAACAGGCTTTTGTCCGATACCATATTCAACAGTATCTCTTCATTGACAAGATATTCATCATCGAAAGAATTTGAACTTGAGAAAGACCGGGATATGGGTGTCAGACCTTCCAACTGAAGTTTGTTGGCGCATTTTGTGACATTTCACTTCTGACTTTCCCCCATTCTCAAATATACTGCGCATACCTCATGCTCGTGATGCTGACGAATTTGGTGTCATTTTAAAGGAGGTATACACACCCTTTCAAGCGATACCAAATATAACCATTATGATTTCATAATAAAATAGATATAATCGATCAAACTTGAGTTTCCGAACTTTTTTTGAGGGGTTTATATAGTAGAACGAATGGAGAACAGAAGTAAGCAAGTTGAAGTCTGGTTATGCACTGATTTAATAAGGCCAACATTGGCAAATATATACACAAGATAACAAAGGATATAACATGGGGGTGATAGTGGAATGCGACCAGGTGATGATGCAGATAAGATGAGGCAACCAAACATAATAGAAAAGGCATGCAGCACCCAAACATAGGGAAAGTAAGAGATGGGCAGAAAGAGAGAGAGAAGGGGAGAGAGGCTATACAAGTGGCAAGCAAGCCAGAGGGAAACAATAGAACAGAAATAGCAGTAGACATGAATGAGCTGACTGAGATAATGGGGTGATGGTGACAAAAGGGGATGAGCATAATAGAACTGAACTGAACTAAATACCAATGTCAAAATAACCACCTTACACTAGTAACTGGGTACTCGGTTTGGGTAATAACGCGTTAGCTCCTGCCAGACAGCCCGATGCCTATCGGATAGGCCAAGAGTGTATCCACCTTTACCTTCAGCGAACGTGCCATAAGTCCTCTTGTACGAAGGAGGTGTCAAATAACGGTTTCATCACTTGTAGCACAATTCCACCTGTGCTCTTTAATACATTTTGATTCATGCAAGGTTGTCATTAATTATGTTGCTATTTGTTATGATCTTATCCTCATGGATAATGACTTCCAGGGAGTCATCTATAATCCATGTCAGGATTCGAAACTTACGTCTAACCCCTGTATCACAAATGTATACGCACTGACCCGCACCAAGCCAACAAGGTATGCAAGGGCCTGGGATAATTGTGCAGATGACACTTCTAAGCCACCTCAGCAAGAGAAGAAAATAAATCCACAAGATCGCTGATGTAATAGCTTATAAATGCATAAGGTGGGAACCAGTTCGCAGCTGTTTGAATGCCAATGATTGCACAATTGATTAGCGACCATGATGCATAAACACCTCTAGTATCATGGGACCGTACCGGACTGGCAGAGACTCCATCACCACCTACCACACCAATGGCCTTAACAATCCATTGTAAAAAAATATCTAAAAAGCATAGGACATTGACTAATTGATAGTGATGCGAGACTCCAACGAGGAGCACAGGGGCAATTCCACGGTAACGGAAGGACATTCAGACACAATTTTGGAACTTAAATCAAATAATTCCAGGATCCTGCTTTTGATTTTTTATTCTAAATGGCATGTCTTTGATCCTTGTTGGGACACCTTTGATTTCCACTATTTCTAAAATTTTGACCGCATTATGTAAATTAGATATGGACACTATATGAGGCCGGTAACGGAAGGACGCCAAAATGGACATGGATTTTCAAGTTTTTTAGTTATGACCCAATCTCTGTGAAGTTACGAGATTTATCATGTTAAGTTGGCTACTAGTCCATTTCCTTATGTTCACAGAGTATAACACCACCTTTTAAGAAAAATATCTACATTGGTATATTAATTATGAGAAATTAATTACTTCAGTGTTCGGTAACGGAAGGACGGTAACGGAAGGACCTCTGAAAAGTCTATAGGAATTGTACAATAAAATTAATTTAGAAATTTCAAGACCATTTATGAGAAGGAAACATCTCTTTTGTGGTCTAAAATTAGTTTTTATCATAGATAACATATATGGACATCACAAGCATTTACATTTCTATTTTTTTCTTACTATAGTTCATGCTCCAATGGCTCTTATTCATGGTCAATCCATGGTAATGGAAGGACACTCAGACACAAATTGTCAACTTTAAGAAAGACATTTTTAAATACTTGTGTTGTTAGAACAGTCTATTTTGATAACAATACTTCCAAAACATACAGTTTTAAGGTCCCATAATTTTTTTTTTTTTTTATCTCCGCACATTATTGAATATGCATAAAATCACTGTTATGATGATCTATGTTCATGATGATGAGTATTATTGTAATTTTCAACATTTTATTATCAAGATTGTACTATTCCTTTAATTATATTTCCACCAGATAAGTTTCCCCTTTAGATACTTCATCTCCAACTTCAACACAGAGCCATTATTCACACGTCCATCAAAACAAACAAAAACACATTGACGGCACATGTCCAGAGTGAAAACACATTACAAACGAAATGGACGTTTTAGATTCACAGAACTTCACTTTCACAGTAATGAACATTGTTAAGTCAAAACAAAGGAAATATTCACCACAATATTTCAGTCAAATCAAAAGATAAATTTTATTTAAATATTTCATGCAATTCAATGAACCTCGAACATATCAATTTGAATTTTTTTAGAATCCTTGAATATTCATATTCATAGAACATCAATTCAATGGTAAATAGAATACCAATTCATTAATAAAAATTCATTTAAATTCAAGAAATTTTTGGTTTTAAACATGCTCAAAACCAAAATTTCTCCTCCGCGAATCGGATCGGTCTGAGCAAAATGCATGGAATGTTTTGGAGAATAGAAATTTACCCAAACGGATTAGAACGAAGTAAATAACGAACGAAGTAAATAACGAACGAAGTAAATCCCTCCTCAGCTAAAACTTTGCATCAAAACATGACAAAACGCTCGCCATACCTGAACGTGATAATACAATAAGCTAGCTCTGTCAATTGGCATTCTTTACACCAATACGGTGCATTCCATGCTGGTCTAAACAATGTCCATTGACAAAGTTAACTATGGTGAGCGTTTTCGTTTTTTGTCTTGTTTTTAAGCAAGGTTTAAGCTGAGGAGGGAACATTTTGAACCTGACATAGCCTGGTATAAGAACCACTTAACCGAAATCTTGGTATCACTTTGGCTCAGGAGAAAACACACCATCCACTAATACCAGTCATTATTTACACCTATTACCGGAAGTATGCCGTACCGTTGTTGTTTTTTTTGGGGGGGGGGCACTCTGTACAGAATGTCCCAGATAAAACGAAACCGGGTTTCATGGCAGAAATTTTCTGTTATAATGAATAATTTCCTTGATGATATATATATGTCTGGAAAGCTCTGTGTCTCTTCTTTCATTTGATGTACAACTTATGGCACATAATTCAAGCATGACTGAATTAGAACAATGGAAAGGGGTGTTACCAATATTCCATTTGCACGCATAAATTTAAAGTTTGTGTGAGTTTTAAGGGTTGTAAACGTACTTATTTTTAAGAAGGACAAACTCCACATAAAAGTTCATATTTTTATCTTTTACATGACACCTCATGCTAAACAAATAAATGATTTATGCCAGAGAACGAGTACAATGAAAACATGACTGATTTCTGCCCAAATGAGTGAAAGTTGAGTAAGAAGTCGCTCAGCTTTCCTGAATTAGCAGCTGACAATGGACTTTGATGCATGAGTGAATTTACACAAACATGGGGATCAGGGAAAACATGGGAAACAGGCTAGATCAGGAAAGTTACTCATTTGGGCTCAAGCATGTTTTCATTGTACTCATTCTCTGGCATAAATCATTTATTTTTTAATCATGAGGTGTCCTATAAAAGATAAAATCATGAATTTGTATGCAGTATTTGTCCTTTTTCAAAATAAGTACGTTTACTACCCTTAAAACACCTCAAAACCTCACCCAAACTTGCAATTTCTGCGTGCAAATAGAATCTTGGTATAACACCACTTTCCATCGTTCTAATTCAGTCATGCGTGAACTATGTGCTATAAGTTATATATCAAATGAAAGAAGAGACACAGAGCTTTTCAGACATATATATATATCATCAAGGAAATTATTCATTTTAACATAAAATTTCTGCCATGAAACCCGGTTTCGTTTTTTCTGGGACAGTCTGTATAGGCATATTTTATGAAAAGAGTTACCGTAACAATCAAAGTTCTGTTTAACATCAATCAACCAATGGTTTAAAGGGGAAGAACAGTAGTGGAATAGAAAGAACTCTAGCATCAACATTAAATCACGACTTTAACTGGAAACACTATCAGAAATAATTCTTGAATTTTGGCGTGGGCATCACACTTTATTATAATTTGAAATATAACCGTTAGTTAGATAAAAGTTCTGAAGTACTTACTTTTTCCAGGGTGCCTAACATGCAAGTTTTGTGTCCATATTATGATAAAAACCACATGAAAGCAATGTTGTACAGTGGAAACTCGATTTAAAGAGATCTGATATAACAAAATACCTGATATAACAAACTGTTTTCTCAGGTCCCAGTGAAATAATTTGTTTTGTTTTGTATTGTTTAAAATATAGTGATATAACAAAATATCTGATATAACAAACAAAATTTCATGGTCCCAAGGACCTCGTTATACTGAGTTTCCCCTGTATTGATAGATGTGTGGTTTTATCTTTCAAATTTGAGCTCAGTAATTCTAAAACATTTTGATTAAGCATTTTCAAACATTTTGACAGTTATTTCATTTTAAGTCAAACATTGGTTGTCCAATAAGCTATGAAATGGCAAAATATTGTACTTTATTTGAAATTAATTCAGTTATCCAGAAGTTTAACAATCATCCCAAATTCGTTACATTACTGAACTGTCCCTTTAAGGTGTGATAAACTCACTGACAATGAAAAATACATTCAAATATCTATAAAATACGGTGCCTGATCATAACAGAGCTCACCGTTTCGTTATCCCATTTAGAATGTGAACATTTATAATCACATTTACATGGAATTGGGACAATGAAAAGTAATTAATCTACAAAATTCATCTCTTGATGTTAAAATGCATTTCCGTATTCCGCAAAGATACCCTACATTCTCCACCGTGGGCCGCGAAGAAAAGGGCACTTGAAAATCAGCAAAGAGTATTATGCCTATGAAGATTATAAAACGATACAAACAATGCTGGGGTGGGGTGTGTACGAAATCGACACAAGTGAAGGGATAGGGCTACCACGGGGTTACACAATTTACAAATATCAGCTAATAGTGTTCATGCCGGAGAAAACTGATCTTCTTTAGGGTCATCATCTTCGTCAACAACATAAAATACAGAGTGCGTATGATGCCATACCCTCCATTCATCTTAGCCAGAACATATACAAGCCCTTTACTCTGTATAGGGTTATAATTAACTTTACGCATCAAACCCTACATTACTATATTAAAATTTCATGTATTATAGACACAAGAGTCAAGAGAGAAACAACAGTGGCAATACCATACCAGAAATTCACTTTCGTTTCCACAAATTTTTCAAATCGCTTGATATTGGGCAGGACTTTCCTGGGACAGAAGAGAAGAACAACAAATAGAAAATAGGAGAAAAGGAAGAAATGTAGTGGATGAAGAAGATGAGATTGGAAGAGGAAAGATGATAAAGAGGAGAAAGAAGAACAAGAAAGACAGAGAAAAGAAAGAAGAGACAAAGAAGAAAAAGGCTAACAATTGTTCAGTGACGTAATCCATCGTAGAAAGCATGGTAGTCTCCCGGGATTACAAATTTTAGTTGCTGCAGATGTTCATATTTACTGTCATTAATTGGCCTATGGTCTTGATACAGAGATGGTGGGGACAACTCCACCTCTCTAGCAAGGCTTGCCTTGCGCGCCGAGGACGTGGAAGGTCTTGTCAATCATCGCTGAACTTTAGCTTGTATTGGATACTACCATCTTCGTACTTAAGAGCACAAACGTTTGTCACCGTGGGGTCGCCAACCCTGCTTCCTGGTCGAATTGAAGGATTGGTGATTGTCTTTGAGTAATCTCGGAAGAAGCGATAATCCAAGTACTTCACGACGTAGGGTGATGGCTTTGATCGAGCATTCCTCATGACTGCTGCGTACTCGGCGGGACAGTAGATGGAAGCATTTCTTAGTTTCCTCTCGATGGTAGCATGGATGCTGTCCACTTCCATTTGTGTATGACCTCTGACAAGAATTTTTTGAATCACAGTTTTCCCTGTGTTCTTTGCAAAATCATTGAGAGCATTTGATAACACAGCATTACGGTTTTGATAGGTACAACCGTCACTGTATATCACAAATGTGTCATACTGCAGGTGTTCATTCAAGTAATCAACTATACATGAGGCAAATTCATTAGCGGTCACTCCTCCCTCTCCCTCATGCCAAACGTAACAAGTGACGTCACGGGTCACCACGTCATACAAAGTGAAATTGTGCACCCACAGCTTGGTCTTATAATATAAGGCTGAGGCGAGCAATCGTGGTGCGAGGAGAACGGCCTGCAAATCCATCGTCAAAAGCAGAGTCTTCTTTTCATCTTCAGTTGAACCTCTCTGTTTATCATTTTGCTTCTCCTGCCTCGCCTCATCGATGTCGGCCCGGTGGCTTGCCCATTTCTCATCGGTCATATTTCCTGCCTCGTGGGAGACACATCCCTGATAGCAAAAACTGGTAAAAATGACGTCTTATTTATGTCTAGTTATGTCGTGTACGTCGTCTTAAAGACGTCGTAAATTGACGTCAAAAAGTGAAGATTTTGCACCCACGTTATACGTCATATAGACGTCATATTTTGACGTGTTAATGACATCTTTTCGTCATAACAAGACGTCTTTAATACGTAATTTTTACGACGTCCTTATGACAAAAATTAATTGTGAAAAAATGGTATTTAAAAGACGTCACAATGACGTCATTATGACATCTTCTATACGACACAAATTATCATGTCAAAAATGGTCTTTAAAAGACGTCATTATGACATCTTCTATACGACATACAACGTGTTAAAGGGATAGTTGAGTTCTGGTAAGGAGAGTACAGTTTTAGTGAAACTGAATTTTAGTAACCAAAACCTGCATCATTACATTACAAACTAATAGTTATAACTAGAAAGGAACACAAAATTACAAATGACATAGTAAAGATCATGTTATCATTCAAAAAGAGCCGTTAAAACGTAAGAGGGCGCTCTCTAAACACTCATCGGTTTCAACCATTTTGAATAAAATATTGTGCATGTGATGCTTTGTTGAAATAGTGATTAGATAGAGAAATAACCAACAACTATTTAAATACCTATTTTGTAACTTTTGAAAAGGGTTTATTACAAATTGTTATATTTATAGATATTTCAGCCGTTTCTGAACCGATTTTGATCAAAAAAAGATGATTTTATTGTTTAAATATTATGCTCTTTCAAATTTTACACTCAGTTTTTCATTACCTCACAAACAAATTAAGTAGTCTAGCGCCCTCTCTACCAAAACTCAACTTTCCCTTTAACCAGTTTACGACCAAATTAATACGTCTTAAAGACGTCAGTCTGCTATCAGGGATGCATCGCACTGGTCCTTTCGCGGGTGAAAAACCGATATGTTCATATTATCACACTCTTCTTGAAGTACCCTGCGTGACAATGGCTTTCTATCATGATCGTTACACTTTTCTACGTAGAGGTATTGAGATAGAGGTATTGTTAGTACAGATTTTCAAGGCATAAGAAGAAGGAATTACGTATCTTATGTTACAAGGTTTTGTCAGTGCAGCTTCAAAGGGGGTTAAAATTACGAGGTTTAGTTTCAGGGTGTTTGTGAAAAAACCGAGACAGGAGGCGTTCCATGGGTTTATCAGGTGGTGCCGTAGGTCATTAGGTACAAAATTATGCAAAAAAATCAAAATCTCAAAAAATTGAGATACGAGGTTTTGTCACCCCACCGACAATATGAAAGAATTTGAGATATATTATTTCTTGTTTTTTCTACAGCCTTGTTTTTAGTTTGCAAATTTCATGTAAAATTTAATTATTTTAGACCTAAAAGACCTATTCAAAGTCATGATCAGAGCCTATTCATGTGCACCCTGGCTCACCACAGTTAAATAGACCTACTAATCCCCTTACAATAGAAATCCAGACAAATGGCATCATGGTACAAGGGCCCTGTTGCAGAAAGAGATAAAATCAATTGTGAGCCAGATCAAATGTTCTAAATGCACAAATCTGATTGGTTGAAATACAGAAAATTACTAGTCTGACCACGCTACGCCACTGATAGCTGTGGCCATTGCAGGTATTGTCTCATTATTTGGGTTTTCATATATGAGAGACCAATTTTTTAACATAAATTTTGTCATAATATGTAATATGAGGTACATGTACCTTGTCCATCTGTTACCATGTGTATGGTAACGGAAGGACATTTTCTTTTGTTATTTATTAATTAACGAAGAAACACTGAGTAATACAATCGTTAGCAATGGGAAGGCCTACTTGAACTTGCTTTGCACTGAAGATTGGTCTGCTCTCTAACAACTATGTGAGCCACAAAATTAAAAATATTGATTTTTCGGTAACGGAAGGACATTTTCATAGGCTGAAAATAAGAAGTCGTTGAAGCATAACAAATCAAATAAATCATACAAATTTACTATTTTACGAAATGGTCATATCTCAGGAGTCAGAATAATGTTTTTTAGGCTTAACTGGGGAAATATAAAACGAACACAGGATCAAAACACTTTTTCACAAAAATGTCAACTTTGTGGGGTTCAATTATGGTTATAAAGTTATTATTAAAAAAAAAACTAAAATTATGTAAAACTAAAATTTCTCATTGAATTCCAAAAATATAGAATTTAAGCTTTGATTTGATACCAAATTTGTATCATAAAAATGCTTGTAAAATTGTTGGTCAAATGTCCACTTTGGCGTGGAATTGCCCACAGGCTGAAACCTACACAAAATATGACAAAAAGTATACACTCATATATAACCCTGGAATCAAGTTAGAAGAAGACACTGCGAAGCTGTCTGTAAACAAGATCTTGATTCTACATTGGCGGTTATTGTGAGATGAGAGGTGTAAGATGGACCCGGGGGGGGGGGGGGGGGGGGGGGGGGAGGTACTCAGATTATAGTCGGACGGGGTGTACGGCTGAGACCTCCGAACCCATACCCACATCTAAGGGTCCTTTTGCTGTAAATAGGTACCCATGTCTAAGGATTTTTTTTTCTGTGGCGTCGCATGTTCGCTGTGTATTTCCCGCAAATTTTGTGGTTTCTTTTAGCGAGCGTAGCGAACTTGAAAAATATTTGCAATTTCGCATCGGCAAATCCCAAAATCCCGGATAAAAGAGAGGAAATTTTAAAAGGGACCCATGTCTAAGGATTTGTTTTATGAAAAGGGGACCCATGTCTAAGGATATTTCTAGAAAAAGTCACCATTCCCAGCGGCACATCTCCGTATACCCAATATACGTGTGGTTTCTTTTAGCGAGCGTAGCGAACTTGAAAAATATTTGCAATTTCGCATCGGCAAATCCCAAAATCCCGGATAAAAGAGAGGAAATTTAAAAAGGGACCCATGTCTAAGGATTTGTTTTATGAAAAGGGGACCCATGTCTAAGGATATTTCTAGAAAAAGTCACCATTCCCAGCGGCACATCTCCGTATACCCAATATACGTGAGTACCCCCCCCCCCCCCCCCCCGGGGAGACGGACCGGTCGACTGATCGTGCTGACAAGAGGCCACGAGTGGCCAATACTATGCTATTTAACACAGGCTTTTTTTCTTCAATCAAATGGTTTTAAAATGGCCACACGGATGAAATCGGGTTCAATGAGACCCGAGTTACAGATGTTGAACCAAAAGATCACCATTATTATTGATTCGGAACATGAAACATACACAAAAACAAGGGAAGCAATGCAAGAAACCTAGATCAAATTCGAAACTACCGTAGAACACCATCGTCAAGCACCCCCAAGCACCTATACGCATCTTGCTTTTAAAGACGTTTCCATGAGATTCACCTCCATTATTATCCTCATGAATATTCCTCACCATTATTTGCATTCTTGATTAAAGTTTCCCGTTTGGACAGAGAGCGGGCGTACTTTAAAAGCAAGATGTATATTGGTGCTTGGGGGTGCTTGACGATGGTGTTTTACGGTATCGCCCTAGCTGCACTCTACATCGGAAAACAGAACTTGGGTTGTTATATTCCATCAGGAGTCTGCCATGGGACCTATCCTATTCACCATTCACACTTAACTTAGGGACATTGCAAAGCATCACGACGTGAGTTATCATATCTATTCAGATGATACTCCACTCTAAGTTGCCTTCAAGCCATGGCGTTCAGACCTTGCTGCATACCAGCAGATCTAGGACGGTTTGACTGAGAATGCAGATGTGGATGAATAGTAATTTCCTGAAACTGAACCATGATAAAACATACATTTTTCTTATTAGTTCAAGGCATTAACTTTCCTAGAATACACTCAAGACATGTTGATTCCCAGGTCGAAAAAACAGTTGAAACCAGTTGAAACCAGTTGGAAATTCAACTGATTTTTGTAATGGTTTTAACTGGCATCAAACGGTAGTAGTTAAAATTCCCGGTTCCCAGTAAACATAAATCTATGCAGCAGACCAGTTGAAACCAATAGAAATACCAGTTGAAACCAACTACTTTAACTGGTCCTCGTGTACTGATTAATCTCACTACCGGTTTCTTAATGGTTTCAACTGGGTTCTTATGGATTCTTACTGGTTGTTCCAGTTGATTCCAGTGTACCAATTTCCATATTGAAACCAGTTGGCCAACTGGTACCAGTTGGCAACTAATTTTCAACTGTTTTTTCGACCTGGGTTGAAGAATTCTAGATTTCAATCTTCCGTCTCCTGCATGTGATCCCTTGTAGTTGTGTTTCATCTGCCGAATCAATCCTAATTGGAGTCTTTTGGTTCAACATCTGTCACTGAGGTCTCATTGAACCTGATATCATCTGTGTCACTAATTCTAGTCTATTTGCCTAAAAAGAGCTAGGCCTGTCCGAAAGATTGTTAGTCTTGGTCACGCATGGCCACTGTAAGCATAATCAGTCAACCAGTTCATCTTACACCTCTCATCTTGAAGGGTCGTTCCAATGGTCTGATAGGTCACAATAACCGCCCATGTGAAAGCAGGATCTCGTTCCAAGATGGCTCCGCAGTGACTTCTTCTAACTTTATTCCAGGGATATGAGTGTGTTCTCCTTATCACATTTGTGTAGGTTTCAGCCTTGAATTTTCCCAGACGGTGATGCCATCCTGGATGGAGATGTTGAAAGATGTTTTGTTCTGCCTGCAGAAATAGCATTACACTAATTAAGCATTGTCCTTAGACCCTCTCAATTGATAGGCAGAGCTAGGAGTTAGAATGTGATGTTTCATGTGATTTTCGGACATCCTTATAAAATAGATTGCTAAGACCATTCGTGTGACAGGTGGTGAAGTCATTGACCAACCAATACGTTCCCATGATACTAGAAGTATTTTTGCATCATGGTCGCTGATCATACAATCGTTGACATCCAAACAGCTACCAACTGGTTCTCACTAGTCCTCACGCGTCTAACAGCTATAATTGGACACCTCATTGTACAAGAGAAGTATGGCACTTTCGCTAAAAGTAAAGCTTTAGCTGAAGATGGATACACTCTCGGCTCTCGGCCCAGTACATTTACGGTCGGTTCCAAATTTCCAGAGGGATTTGACTTCACTCAGCTAGTCCACCTTCAGATAATTCACATGTCTGATGTATTTCAAGGCATGGCAAAAGCCTGCCATGCTCTGCTAAATCAGATAATTGGAGATCGGTTAAATCAAAGATGGCCACCAAGGTGGCTACCAAAACCCGAATTGGGGGTTTTATATTCTGACATCATGTTTCAATGCTATATCTATCAATACGTATCAAACAACAAAATATGATTGGACTTAAATGTACGATACTTGTTTAGAAAGATAATTTATGTACAAATACAATTTTTCATTAAAATCCAAGATGGCAGGCATACAAGTAATTTAAAGTATATTTTTTAATCATCCCTAGTTGCGAAATTATTACAAAAAACATGCTTATTTGCTTTGTATTTCCTGTTTGTTCATTTTAATCTCGAGACATGTATGAAAATATGTGTTTTTTTTACCAAAATCCAAGATGGCTGCCAAATTATGCATTCAAATTAGTTGAATCATTAGAAGTATACTTCAACTAATCCCTCCTTGGTATTTTACCCAAATAAAATGTGTTAATTTGTATTTGCATGACCTAGCTACTTCAGAGATAAGCAATTTACACGTATTTCAGTGAAATCCAACATGGTGGCAAAGAGTGGCACAAAATGGCGGCCAAGACCCCCTGTTTGAATTCATATGATTGAATTATGAACAAGAACATATTGATCAATTATTCCATGATGCATTTCATGAACAGTCATGTCTATTAGTCTTTTTATTAGATATATTCTAAGAGATATATTCGAAAATCTTCTTTTTTGGGGTCAAAATTCAAGATGGCCACCACAATCATTGCTAAAGTACATATTTAAATTGGTTTAATTATTGTAATATCATTTAAATATAATCCCTCGTTGCCAACTATCCCTAAATACATGCTCAATTTTCTTGTTATGGCACGTTAATCAACATTTAAGTTATAGTTACACTTTTTTCCATTGAAATCCAACATGGTGTCAAAGATGGCCGCCACAAACACAAACACACCCATGGGACACAATTGGTCTTGTTAACATCAAAATTCTTTAACTAGACACATTCAGGTTTATAAAAATGTAAGTTAAACAAATATATCTTTTGGGTGCATGGGAACCCCCCATTCCGACTAGACTACATAATTATATTTATTAGACGAGATACTGCTGGTGGAAGTCGGGTTCCGCTTTTTTGGAAACACTCGATCTGTAGAGGCATATATTTTTTTTTACTGTGCAGTCGAATTGCTCTTGTAATTATATTGAAATAATTAATTTGATATTTCTAGAGAATGTTAGCACAAGAACATATATATAATGCACTGAACAATATCTACATGTAATATGCTATAGATAAGAAAACATGGGATTAAATATTTTCGACAAGGAAAATGGTTAATAAGTAAAATTTTATGTACAAACACATTGAAGTTGCCCATAAGTGATCTAACAGTTTAGAGTAATTTCTGATAGTCTTTCTTATTTTTGCTGATCTTGGTCAATTATAGAGGCAAATTACAAGTAGTGAAGTGATGTCTTTGCAGCCTAAACGCAGAACTATTTATTTGCTTACTCAGTCAAATTTTGGGCATCGGAATGTGACAAGATTTCGCGAGACTTTTGACTTTTGCTCAACAAATTGGGCCCAGGTACCTACATCATGCATTGTTCAAGCTGAAATGGTTGAGAAAGTGCAAGACTGATACATGGTCTTTATTCTGATGCATTGTACATGCATGTATGTCATTTTTTGTTTTTATCTTGGGTTTGAAATATTTGGATGAACATTTTTCATATTTTGTCTTTTCTTGGTTAATAATTTTGTCATAGTGTCACTTTTTACGATGTCTTGACGTCTAAATCTTACTTTGTAATGTTTTTGTTGTATATTTGTAATTTGGATTTCTGGTATTATGAATAGCCCAAATTCATTTTGATGCACAATGGTTTTCATGTAAAAATTACCACATGGAAAAACACCGAAATCGGAAATGTGTACCCAAAGTGGGGCCCAATTTGTACAACCTTTTGGCGCAAGGCCCGCTCACCTGATGACGTAAAGGCAGCTGACTGGTCGAGTAGGTCCTGAAAGATATTGGATGGCTGTGTTGTTTACGGGAACCGTGATCAAGTGTGCCTCTTGAACGTATGACGCTGACTTCAAGATATAGGCTTGACCGAACTATGACGACATAGCACCAATCATGTATTGACCAATCAGGATGCTTTATGCTTTATAGCGTGGTCATTATTTTCGACGTCATGACTCGTCTAAAGATCAAAATGTCTAAACATGCACACTCTTTGTATGAATTGATGCTCAATTTTTAATGGCACTTTTTGATGGTCAAACTCATTGAAAATATTACAATTTCAAGGGAACAATAAGCTTAGCTTTTCACCATTTTATCTGCCTTATTATCTATAACAAATGCATTATGAAGAAACATGGAACTGTACTCTTTCATTCACCATGAAATTAATTGAAATCAGAGTAGAAATGGCGAAGTTATGCTCACAGATGGAGCCTCTACTGCACGCAGCGTTCGTAGACTGGTCTTATATTCTAGTCATAATTTTTTACAGGATGAATATCATGACACAGAGAAGAATTCCCAAAGTATAGCGAGCTACACTGGAGAAAATACTATGCGAAACAGGGTACGTGATTCAAACAATCAACCTGATACAAGGACAGAAATGATGAAAACAAAATCAGAGGTAAGTTCATCCGGTTTTACCTACATGGACATGTTTATCTCAAACTGACCAATAAAATAGAAAACTCGATCTTTATAGTAAATGCTTGAAAGATGGACATATATACTGTACATCTACATGTATTTTCCCCCATTTTGTAATGATCATGTCATATCATCTTGAATATCCAAAGAAATTGCCATTCAAGGAAACAACTTGCTCTATTGAACAAATCCAGTATTGAAAAGCTCCATTATTGCAGAGCTATCTTTCGGGGCCCAGTGGGGTATTAGTTGACATTTTTGCACACTTTTACTATACAGACTGTCCCAGAAAAAACGAAACCGGGTTTCATGGCAGAAATTTTCTGTCATAATGAATAATTTCTTTGATGATATATATATGTCTGAAAAGCTCTGTGTCTCTTCTTTCATTTGATGTACAACTTATGGCACATAATTTACGCAAGACTGAATTAGAACAATGGAAAGAGGTGTTACCAAAATTCGATTTGCGCGCAGAAATTGCAAGTTTGGGTGAGGTTTTGGGGTGAGTTTTAACCGTAGTAAACGTACTTATTTTGAGAAAAGACAAACACCTCATAAAAATACATAATTTTATCTTTTATATGACACCTCATGATTAAAAAATAAATGATTTATGCCAGAGAACGAGTACAATGAAATCATGCTTGATTCCAGCCCAAATGGGTAATTTTCCTGATCTAGCCTGTTTCCCATGGTTTCCCTGATCCCCATGTTTGTGTAAATTCACTCATGCATCAAATTCCATTGTCAGGAAAGGTGAGCGACTTCTTACTCAACTTTCACTCATTTGGGCAGAAATCAGGCATGGTTTCATTGTACTCGTTCTCTGGCATAAATCATTAATTTTTTTAGCATGAGGTGTCATGTAAAAGATACAAATATGAACTTTCATGTGGTGTTTGTCCTTTTTAAAAATAAGTACGTTTACAACCCTTAAAACTCACCCAAACTTAAAATGTATGCGTGCAAATGGAATATTGGTAACACCACTTTCCATTGTTCTAATTCAGTCATGCTTGAATTATGTGCCATAAGTTGTACATCAAATGAAAGAAGAGACACAGAGCTTTTCAGACATATATATATCATCAAGGAAATTATTCATTATGACAGAAAATTTCTGCCATGAAACCCGGTTTCGTTTTATCTGAGACACGGTGTATATATGAATTTCTTTCCAACCATTGAAGCTACCCCCTACAAACCATACATTGCTGGAAAGCTTAGAATATGGGGAATCCAAAATCATTAAATTAAAGACCCTTGGTCGTAAAATAAGAATTAAAAAAGCAATCATATGGAGAAAAATAACATTTTAGACTTCCGGGCCTGATAAAACCATTCGTTATTTGAATAAGCAGAATAAGAGGCATAATTGGTGAAAATGTGATCAAAATCGGACAAGAAACACGGGAGTTATACCTATTTGAACATCATGTAGTAATGAGCGATCTTTTCAAAATTGCCGCCATATGCAACATCAATGACGAGCAACTCGCCATGGCTTTAGTACATGAAAATTATTTCTCATTTTTGTTGCTAAAAATAAATTTGTCTCTGCTTGTTTTCACAAATTCATTGAAGAATATCGATGGGCCAACCTCTTTGGAATTTGTAAGCTCATACATTTGCTTTGTTATTAAGAAAATTAGAATTTTGTAAAATTTCCATGTAGAAGTCAAAATGGCTGCAGCTCGCAAGTGACGTCATGATCTACTCAGAGGTATAGGGGTGTATACATTCAACATTTTAAAAATAGATATTATGATGCGCTATACCAACAAATTAATGATAGCTTTTTACATTGTTCAGCTATCTTCATAGTTAAAAGGAAATTGTGCAAAATATCAGAAATAAAATGTTAAATGTTCATATCTTGGCTTACAATAGGGTTACATCTATTAGCCATTATTAATCTGTTTATCTACAAATAAGGAAAAATTTCTCAAAATTTTATTGAATTTGAGTAAATACTTTTCAAGTTTTTACAATTTAAGTCTAAAAAAACAGCTTCAAATGTCATAGACAGTAGTGAAGTCTGTTATGGATGTGACATGGATACAAATATTACTATACAGGGTGGCCCAAAAAAAACGGAACGGGAACCTTCCCAAAATAAAGTAACAAAATGAGCATGTCCATGGGATAGGGTGTCCTTTCCAATGAACAACGATACCAAGAAAAGTAATTTTGGATGTGTAGTTTTTGTTTTAGGGCGCTTTGAGTGAGACCATGTCAGGTTCCTATTTTTGTCAATTTTTACCAAGTCCGTGTCTGATAAATGTGACTTACTGCCCGTCATACTATTGACCAATTATGCCCATTCTCTTGGCACCGCTCGGCACACAGCTGAATGCACACTAACAATGGCGCGCGGAATACTCGCGTGTTCAATGGTATGTCGGGCAGTAAGTCTCATTTATCAGGCACTGACTTGGTAAAAATTGACAAAAAAAGGGAACATGACATGGTGTTACTCACAGCGCCCTAAAAAAAAAAAAATACACGACCAAAATGACTGTTCTTGGTATCATTTGTCATTGGAAAAGACACTCTATCCTATGGACATAATCATTTTATTATTTTATTTTGGGAAGTGCCCCGTAACGTTTTTTTTTTTAGCCGACAAAATAGCAGTAGTTGGTTCAATGGAAGTTTAGTACATGTTAATCACAAGAAAACTACCATGTTTATTGTCTGCATATAGATGTTGCTACTTCACAATTGGGATGGTAACAATTTGATTTGGGACAATTTTATTTGGAGTTAAAAATCCTAAATTTAAGTTGGAAAATAATTACTTTGGACCCCAAAAATGTATAACATTGATTACTAAAATCATTAATAAGTGCTACCCCTACCCCTCAAAGTATTTATTTTCCTAATGCTTAGAATACATGGATTATTTTAAGATAAAATATTAATTTTGATGGGAAAAATCCAATACCCCACTGGCTTATTTTGATGGAATTTACTAATCATGGTTTCTTTTTCCAATCTGGCATGTGTTTTTATACAGGATGAAGGTACCGACAATAAGAGGAGAAAACAATGTATCTTGAATTCCCTTGAAGGAAATACTATTCGAATCTGGGAATCTGATTTATCAGAAAACAATCAACCTTATTCAAGGATGGAATTGGTGAAAACAAATTCAGAGGTAAGTTCATTCATTTTACATGTTTATCTCAAATCAATCAAATATTCTAGTCGAATAGAAAGTCATAATGGATGTATGATTGATGGACATTAGTACATCGATTGAAATTATATCATTATCCTCTTGAATGTCAAAAAAAATATTGTCATTCATTAAGCAATCAACTTTAACCACATGTATAAATATCAATCCAGTATTTAATCTGAATTCATTATTGAAGAGCTATGTTTCATTTACATAAAGGATTTTTTTTTGTATGGATTCCATTGTATGGAGAACAAAAATCCAACCCCAGCCCCATTATTGTACTTGTACAATCTAATTTAGATGTTAAAAATAAAGTTCATATTTTATATTTAAAGGGATCTAGTTACTTTGTTGACATGTGCAAATAGTGATGAATGGTTGGTATAATGAGTAGTTTTGTTATCTGATATGTCCTCTGATTATTGTGTGAAAATTTCATGTTAAATGGATTTTATATGGCTGAGTAATGAGCAAAAATACAAAGTGATATTTGCTATATATTAAACTCATTGCACTGACTTTGCACACAGTTATAACTATCCAGTGGATAGTTACAAATCTGAATACTGTAATCGTACATATTTTAAAAACCCATGTTCCATGCTTCTATTGGGAATATGAATACAACAAGGTAAGATAGAACCACTATATTTCTAATGAATATGGACTTGGACAATGTTTACTAGATCCCTTGAAGCACCAGTTGCCTTTTTATATTCAATGTATAGATTGAGTCTGCTCACTGCTACAATTATGCATCTGCGTCTGCAATGTCTGCTGGTTCACTTTTCTCTATACCATCTCTCCGTATGCTGAGGCTTGTTAATGTAAATCTGGATGACAGTTTTTACCAGACAATGACAAACGAAGCTACCATTTGCAAGGTGAGATTGTAATTTGCATCAAGGTCAATGGATTAGAAAGACAAATGAGATTTCACTAATCCACCAACTGTTATTTTGTTTAGAAATGACAATTCAGTTCAAGGGAATTTGAAAAAGCAAAAAATATAATACAAGTGGATCAGGTCATTAGAGGCCCTGTCACACCATCAACTCTCAACTGACCCAAACTGATCAATTGTTTAGGGCGATGTCAGTTAAGTCTTATGATTTCTTGTCAGTCTGGTGTTGGTATTGTTGGGCACTTGTTTTTGGTTCAGCTGCCATGTTTTTCAATGCTACCACAGGAAACGTCATCTGAAACATCATCTGAGTGTGTGCTAACAAAAGCTAACTGACATTGCATCAGACCTGCTCGACAATAGCGTTTACATAACCCACTTTTATTAGTGCATGAGCATGCACTAATAAATGCTAAATGACATAGCATCAGACTGACAACGATTACGTAACCCGCTTTTGTTAGTGTATGAGCATGTGACGTGCATGATGAGAAGATGATAGTGGTCTAAAAAAAAACATTGATTATTTCCATTATTAGTGACATCCAAGAGGAAATATATGACTTTTAATTACATACATTTTGCAATTATCAGTAACAGTAAAGAAAAAATGCCAGCGTTAGGTTATAATTATGTAGGAAACATATGACTTTTTATACCTCCGCCAACGAAGTGGCCGGAGGCATTATGTTTTCGGGTTGTCCGTCCGTCCCGTTTTTCGTTCTCGCAATATCTCAAGAATCGGTTGACGGATCAATTTCAAACAATGATCTGATTAGATTTTAGGGGTCATGAGTTCAAGGTCTTAGTCACAGGACACTATATATGCAAAAATGCCTCGTTCTCGCGATATCTCAAGAACCGGTTGACGGATCAATTTTAAATTTGGTTTGAGTGTACATATTGGGATGGCAATGATCTGATTTGATTTGTGGGTCATGAGGTCAAAGTTCAAGGTCACAGGACTATATGCGAAAATGGCTTGTAATGGCAAAGTTTCAAGAACTGAATGTCAGATTTCAATCAGACTTGGTACCTAAATGTATCATAAATAGTCAATGTAGCCATAAAATTTTGGGGTAATAAGGTTGAGGTCTCATTATACATGCAAACAAGCTTGTAATGGCAAAATCTCAAGAACTAAATGTCAGATTTCAATCAAACTTGGTACCTGAATGTTCCTTTAGGGAGCCAATGTAGCCATCAAAATTTGGGGTTATATGGTCAAGGTCACAAGACTTAAAATATATGAAAAAATTGTATTCAGTGCATGTTAATTTGCTTGATATTAAAATTGTGTGATAGCGGATGTATAATTTTCGACTGCACGCAGTCGAAGATCCATCTAAACTGGGTTCCAAAAGAAACTTATCACGTTTTCAGAGCGACGCTCACTAAAATCTATAGCATCAAATTGAATTAAATTTAGACACAGATAAGCTATCACTCTCATAATGAAGCATATCTTAAAAATTAAAAGTTTCCTTTTGCCAAAAAGGAGAAAATGTGATTGAATAACTATAGGTCACTTTTAAAAAATCACAGAAACTGCTCGCTGCGAACCTCCACGAAAGGCGGTCTATTCAGAACTTTCAATAGGGCCATTCTTGGTCACGTGTGTGACCCAAAACATGACAAATTTTGAAATGGGATGCTTATATTTCAGTAAGTATGAGACTATAATGATTTTTACTTCATATGTGACTTGAATATGTTGTAGTCTTTCAAACTTAACACAAAAGATTTTATAAGGATTACGTAACTCAATGTCAGAGGTCAAATGGCATGGGTCACGTGTGTGACTTCGCACGGAGCGCTTTTTTCATAACTAAATTTCATTTGGAAAATTCTTTAAAATATGAATAGCTATAATGTTCATCTTATTACCAGAGAAGTACTATACATTTGTAAGTACAACAATAGCAATGAATGAGAATTATATCAAACCGTTGTTTTTTATAGTACTTAATTATGTGGCAACGTCTGGTCACGTGTGTGACATTTTGGGGTGGTCACGTGTGTGACATGTACAATATGAATGGAAAAATGGGAATTTTATAATATCGGGTTTAGAAAAGAATGAAAGGTTGAATTTTTACAAAGTTGGTATCAACCTGTACAGGAAAGTGAGAAGAATGAGCTTGCTAATTATCCTTTTGATATCTTGATTATTTTCTGAATTATGACTATTAGAAAAATATTGAAATATGTAAATTTATGCAAATGAGTAAAAAAGTTTCATTTTAAACTTCAAATCATGTATTTCATGAAACTTTACACATGGATCATTCCAAAAATGGAACAAAACTACAGAAAAATAAAACTTCAATTTTCCGAAAAAGTTTCACTTTTCAAAGAATGGCCCAATAGCTATTCATTCAACTTCAAAGCGGGTTATGTAACCACTAGACTGGCTATTGTCCGTACCGAGCTCTGTGCCCGAAAGGTGAGCAGTTTCTGTGATTTTTGAAAAATTACCTCTTGCGATTTCACCTTATTTTATTCTTTGTTAACTAAAGCAAACAATTTTTTTTTAGATGAGCTTGCTAAGGGATATTGTAGCTAGTCTATTCCCAATTATGAGTAATTGTTATGATTTGGATTTTAATGTGTGTCGCTCTGAAAAGTTGATAAGTTTCTTTTGGAACCCAGTTTAGTTCATATATGTGACCGCGCACTTGTCGGTAAAAAGCAAAATGTACATTTTTATACCATTAGAAGTACCTTATCAGTAGCTATCATTTGATGCTTTGTTCTAAAAAATTGGTAAATAGCGAAGATATGATTGTTTCAATTTTACAATCATAAGCCTTTTACACACATTATGTGAAATTAAAATGCCCAATTTATTAAAAACATGAATTACCAACAAGTGCATGGTTTTGCTATATACATATGTATAAACATTGTTGAAGTATCTTTAAAAAGCTTTCAAATGTGGGAGAGCAAAATTTAATTTGACGTCAAATTTCAAGAAATTTGTTCTCCTTCCTAATCTCTCGCACTAGGACATGAACATTATCAAGCACATAGCAGACGATAAGTCTATCAACAAGCATCGAGATCTCTGTGTGCCATTAATGGGCAAATATGTGAATGCCATTACCTTATTTGTATAAATTACCATAAATATGTTAATGAGCGTATTTTATAAGAAAATGAAATTACCATAGTCATCTAGGTAAGCACTTTACTTAATTAATGATGCTTCCCCCCTCCCCGGCCGTAGAAAGGCCTTAAATATAGCTCTGCGTTTTTAGGGTTGAATATAATATTATTTGCTGAAGTATAAAGAGGAAAAATGTATGGACTAATGTGTTTTCCCTTCATGTAATATACAGTGTGTCTCTAAAAGAATGGTACAGTCAGAAAAAAATTATTAAAATATGATAATATGATAATTTTTGTTAAGCCCACCGTAGGTGGAGGGAGACTAAGGGATCCAAATTGCGTCCGTCCGTCTGTCTGTCCGTCCGTCCGTCTGTCTGTCCGTTCGTCTGTCTGTCCATCTGTCTGTCCGTGACACTTACACAAAATTGAATAACTTTCCAACCCTGCGTCTGTTTGTAACCAAACTTGATTGGTAGATGCCCTATACCGGCCTTCATAATACGCTGGGGTCAAATGTCAAATGAGGGTCAATGTGAAGTTTTTGGTGTAAGACTCTATTAGGGTCGATAACTTTCCAACCCTGCATCTGTTTGTAACCAAACTTGATTGGTAGATGCCCTATACCGGCCTCCATGATATGCTGGGGTCAAAGGTCACATAAGTAGGTCAAAGGTCAAATGAGGGTCATGGTGAAGTTTTTGGGGTAAGAGTCGTATTAGGGTTGATAACCTTCCAACCCTGCATCTGTTTGTAACCAAACTCGATTGGTAGATGCCCTATATTGGCCTCCATGATATTATGGGGTTGAAGGTCACATATGTAGTAGGTTAAAGGTCAAATGAGGTCAAATTTGAAAGTTTACCTGCAAGACTCTATAATGGTTGATAACTTTCCAACCCTGCATCTGTTTGTAACCAAACTTGATTGGCATGAATGCGCGCAATTGGGCGAGACACATTACGGCTATCGCCTTGTTTAGATTATTTGGTACCATATTACAGAGGAAGAGTTGTGCTTTCATATGCTCTTTGTATGACATATTTCCATTCAGCGGATCTCAAATTATGTCCGATTGTATACGAAAATGCAAAAAACCTATTTTTGCAGATTTGCGTATTTGCATTGACAATGGCGTTGGACATTTGTTGCACACATTTGGTATTCTCATTAAGAATTATGATATTATACCAATGTAATAATGGCTAGAGTGCAATTATATTTGTCGCTGCTGACGCTTAAATAACGGTACAATCTCCCTACACAGCAAATTTTCTGGATAGAGTTCTTCCAAATTGACCAGTTCCGATCGGTGTCACAAAGCTGAAGGCCTTTGCTTTGTTACTGTTTTCCTTTAATTGATTGTAGACATTTAATTGTCAGGCTTTGCGTTCAAATGTTGAGACCATAAAGAGAGTTTCCTCAAGGGATAACTGATTTTAAAGTGTAGCAAAGGCTTATATTGTAATGATACATGTCAATGCTCAAACACTACTTCATTAGACGAATCGTTTAATATTTTGTAAAGCCTCTGTTGAACCAACAAAAGGTGTGAAATCTATTGAAATGTGATTCAGACATTGGTAACAACATATTTACGCACCATATTTTGCCAATTGAATAATTACTTACATTTTTGCTCTAAAAATAATTACATATTGGTAAGTCATCGAATGCACAGCATGTAAATTAACACAAAGTGGATTTCGAAATTATTGCAAACAAATGACCATATCTCACGATTTATAAACCCAATTAAGCTGTGATAAAAACCATTAGGAAGCCTGATTATTTTCCTTTAAAGGGATAGTTGAGTTCTGGTAAGGAGAGTACAGTTTTAGTGAAACTGAATTTTAGTAACCAAAACCTGCATCATTACATTACAAACTAATAGTTATAACTAGAAAGGAACACAAAATTACAAATGACGTAGTAAAGATCATGTTATCATTCAAAAAGAGCCGTTAAAACGTAAGAGGGCGCTCTCTAAACACTCATCGGTTTCAACCATTTTGAATAAAATATTGTGCATGTGATGCTTTGTTGAAATAGTGATTAGATAGAGAAATAACCAACAACTATTTAAATACCTATTTTGTAACTTTTTGAAAAGAGGAAGCATTTTTTTGAATTTTTAACGGCTGGTTCAAAATTCTCTAATAAACCCGGGGCCCCGGGTTTACTACAAATTGTTATATTTATGGATATTTCAGCCGTTTCTGAACCGATTTTGATCAAACAAAGATGATTTTATTGTTTAAATATTATGCTCTTTCAAATTTTACACTCAGTTTTTCATTACCTCACAAACCAATTAAGTAGTCTAGCGCCCTCTCTACCAAAACTCAACTTTCCCTTTAATGTGACACCAAATATGTATGTTTTTTAAATTACCTTCATACCTTAAAAAAATATTTTACAACTGTACCATTCTTTTTGAGACACCCTGTATAATCATTTGTAGAGCAATGATCAATCCTTCCCTTACTAGTATATGTATAAGTAAAGAAGAAATATTTGACGTGAACTAATGTCTTTCTCCTTTAGATTGAGACACTCATGATCATTGACAACCACGCTCTACCCATGAATGAGGAATCATCCAGAAATCTAGCACAAGGAATTCAGTCTTTGCCAAATTTGTGTAATTTGCATCTGGTATGTGGAAGCCTTCAAGAGCCATTCTTCAAAGTATTGTCTAAAGCAACAGGCAAAGAGAAGGTACTTATATTTTGCTCATTTTGCTATGTTAAATTTATGCAAAAAATGAGGCACCTGTAGATTTTGTCTTTAATTAGAATACACGTCTTATCAATACTATTAGTGACCCCGGGTATGATAATTTCTATTGGAAATTAAACATTAAAATTGTAGCAAAATTGGTCAAGAATTAAAAAGTTATGACCAAATGTCCATGCAAACAGGGATGATCACAGAATTATAGAATTCGGTGGACTGAATAACTGAATTTCGATATTTGTTTCACATGTGTTGCCCTCTCTTTACTTGACACGCTGCTCGACCTACCTGCCGTACACTGCATGTACATGTATGTATTGGTATTGTAGATGAATTTTGTTTGAAATGCACCTGTTTTGTAAATATATTATATTGTTCTTTATTATGGATGACATTGCAAATACTATTACGTTTTTATGCCTCCGCCAACGAAGTGGCCGGAGGCATTATGTTTTCGGGTTGTCCGTCCGTCCGTCCGTCCCATTTTTGTTCTCGCGATATCTCAAGAACCAGTTGACGGATCAATATCCAACTTGATATTAGTGTTGGGTGACAATGATCTGATGAGATTATGGAGGTCATGAGGTAAAGGTCACAGGGCTCATATATATACTCCGCAAAAAAAGAAACTGGACACTTGTATAAGCTGAAATATTTCATATTAATGTACGATAAAGTGTAGATTATCATATATCAAATTAAAGGGAATTTAGTCCACTGCATGCAGGGTATAAATTAAAGGTGTAATCGTTCATGCATGGAATGCCATGGTCAATTAACCATAGCAAGGTCTGTTTTCAAAAATAGCAAATACAATGGAGGACCACACCATTCGACTGAAATGATCAGGATGATAGTAAGCGTTTCACTAAAAACAAGATGTGCGGGGCAAGTAAATTATGACATTATTTAACTTTATTGTTATGAACAGACTCTGAAAATATAAATTTTTCAATAAAACAGGGCCAGGCTATGAGAGCATCATCATACTGGTCTGTATTAGAGGCATGAAGCTTGTCTGTTTGAGAGTGTCTCCTGCAATTTTAACCATAGTTACCTAGAGAAATGTCATGTTAAAGACTGCCCAACTGTTTGACCAATGGTGACATCGGGATTTGAAGATCTTTGGACTACGGTAGAATTCTTGAGAAGAATTTATACCATTTTTCATGCTGAAAAAAGGGCACAAACTGTGTTTTCGACTAATAAACCTTTGCCATGGAATTCCCCATTTTGTTACTTTTGGATGAAAATAAGACCTATAACGTTCACAATTTGTCTTCATTTATACTTTTTATTGAGATGAAGATAGAAAAGGTCACATTTATATTGAAAAATTATGCCATGTCATGAATATAGCGTTTTAGATTATGCTTTTCAACATTTATATGGTTGAGTGGATGTTCCATTTTTGCTATTTTTGAAAACAGACCTTGCTGTCGTTAATTGACCGTGACAAGTCATGCATGAATGATTTCATCTGGATTTTATGCCGATATTGAAGAGGGTCGTTCTATCTTTAATTTGATATACAATATCATATATTTCATCGTAAATGAATATGAAATATTTGGTCTTATACAAGTGTCCAGTTTCTTTTTTTGCGGAGTATATATGCAAAAATAGCTTGTAGGCTCAAAACCACTAATTATGTACAACTGAAAAGTCAGAAAATGTCAAAAATAAAGTTCTTGTTAAACGTTTGATTTTAATGCCAATCTAAAGTGCATACTTGGTAGTATATACTCCGAGAAAATGAGCACGTAATGTTACTGTGCAAGAAATGTGTGCTTCATTTTGATAAAAAGGTGTAACATACGTTACCATCAACATTTCACATGTTAGCTAGTTAGTTTCAAAGTTGTTATCTGAATGTTACAACCATGAAAAAAAACAATGAAGTGTTAATAAAACCACTAAAACATATTTTGTGAACATTCATCTAGTCAGGTGTCCGTTAACGATTTCCAAAGATATGTGATTTGGCCGTAACGTATGTTTCAAATTGGTCACGTATGTTACATTTAGTGTTGTTTGAATACAATTTTGGCCTTGAAAATGATTGCTAAGCTCACCCTTAACCACATATAGATGGCGTTAACCAGTTTGCTATCAATTTAGATAGTTATTAAGTGTATCCCACACACATTTTTTTTACACCTGGTAACGTATGTTACATCACCTGGTAACGTATGTTACATCATTTCGTTGATTAAGCAACATTTATTTGAACTTAATTTTCATTTTTTGTGTGATATCAATCTACTTCATTGGCCTGAACTCCAGTAGAGTAATTTACATCATAGTGGTTACCTATATTTAAAATTTGTGGTAACGTATGTTACACCTCTTAAATCTACTATTTTATCCCGTCTCTTTCTTATATTCCCAGTCACATTTCTTTTGTATCTTGACTTTTAAATATGTTTTTACTTGTATGCCATGTTCTCATCATTAGAAAAATAAGATAACTGTACAGATGTGAGCATCTAAGCATATCCCTTTATTTAGTAAGATAATGGTAACGTAGGTTTCACTAGATTTGGCGACACATTTCCAATGGCCATCAACATTTTAAATAAAGTGGGATCATAACATTTTGTATTATGTTTCATAGAACACTGTGCTGCTGTCGTAAAACCGCACTTATTTTGCTCCTGTGTACTCTTATTTTTTTTACAAACCTGGAAAAACTGAACGATTTTGTCTTGGCGACATGGGGTTTTTGATACCTCGGCCATATTCTATCCCCTGTAAATTGTTTATTTTACTTTCAATCACTTTGAATTTATGGTTACTTTTACGAGAAGGACCCTCACTATCAAGTAAAAGTACAATTTAACTGGTGTAAAGTTAAATCTCTTCTCTAGAAGACCAGGATCACTGGAGACACACTTTTTCACTAATGGTGCATATTTAGTGGTTTTGGGCCTGTAATGGCAAAATATCAAGAACCGAATGTCAGAATTCAATCAAACTTGGTACCTGGATGTATTTTAGAGAGCCAATAAAGCCATACAATGTTGGGGTCATGAGGTGAAAGGTCAAGGTCACAGGATTGCATAAATAGCTTGTAACTGTAAAAACTCAAGAACTAAATGTCAGATTTCAATCAAACTTGGTACCTAAATGTATCTTAGACTTAGGAAGCCAATGTAGACATATAATTTGGGGTTATGAGTTGAAAGGTCAAGGTCACAAGATTCATTTTATATGCATAATGATAGTGATATCTCAAGATCTGGTTGATGGATTACCATCAAAATTGAGTTTATAGAATTAATTCTGTGCATGTTAATTTGGGCTTGATATAAAAATGGTGTGATAACGGAGGCATCATTTTCGACTGCACAATCGAAGATCCATCTAGTTTTGTTTTATATGTTTCATTTCTAAAACACATAAGATAGATTAAAAAACAAATTGAATTCAAAGAAAGAGAAAACTAACCAGAAATATATACATTAATATAAATCAAGAATAAGCAAAGAAAAATAGGCTCCGGCCACCAGAGATCAAACTTAAAAAACCTCTGGATATATAATTGCTTGAGCGGTGCCCTAACCATTGAGCCACAAGTCCCTATTAATGGTGGCCCTTACCAGAAACCCTCTTCAATGCTTGGTCAGAAGCTATTTAAACCTGACACAAACCTGAAGGATAATAAATCAACTTTAAAGGGATATGTGCAAGTGATCATCATATTATGCAGGTTTTAAAATTAAATTCAAAGACAGACAAAACTGACCAGAATTATACAATTAAAATGAAAATTAGACTTAGCTGGGAATCGGATTGCTAGACCGGTGCTCTTACCATTGGACTTATCTTCGCCAATTATTGACCAGTTTGTTAGAACAAAGCATCAAATAAAAGCTTGTGATGAACCTTTTTAATGGTATGAAAAGCGGTGCCCTAACCATTGAGCCACAAGTCCCTATTAATGGTGGCCCTTACCAGAAACCCTCTTCAGTGCTTGGTCAGAAGCTATTTAAACCTGACACAAACCTGAAGGATAATAAATCAACTTTAAAGGGATATGTGCAAGTGATCATCATATTATGCAGGTTTTAAAATTAAATTCAAAGACAGACAAAACTGACCAGAATTATACAATTAAAATGAAAATTAGACTTAGCTGGGAATCGGATTGCTAGACCGGTGCTCTTACCATTGGACTTATCTTCGCCAATTATTGACCAGTTTGTTAGAACAAAGCATCAAATAAAAGCTTGTGATGAACCTTTTTAATGGTATGAAAATCTACATTTTTATTTTTATGGACAAGTGCAGGGTTTTGCTATAGCGCCACAAGGTCATATTAAGATGCGCATCACTTTGGTGATCCCTCGCACATATTTCCAAGGTGATTTATTATCCTTCAGATTTGATAGCTACTGTCCATTGAGCATTGAAGAGGATTTCTGGGAAGGGCCACCATTAATAGGGCCTGGTGGCTCATTTTAGTGCACTAGTCTAGCAATCAGGAATAATTTGTACCATTTTACTTTTCTCATTCTACTCGCTATTCCAGAAACTACTTTCTCTTAGTGTTTATTCATTCTATAATTATAATCGCATGTCAGCTTGATTTCAAATCATTTCATGTATTGACAAAAAAAATCCAAAGGAAGTTGAATGTTAATATACCCCACTTTCATCTTGATATTTATATTTTCACACAATGGTTGACATCTGTGCACTATATAGTCATACAATATCCTTAATTTGTGTTTTGCAGATGAAAAAACTCTGGTTTTCAATGCATGATAAGACAGAGGCGGACAATGGGCAGAAAATGGAGGTGTTCATGAAAGCACTCACACGCATGAAAGCTCTTCAAACGCTAGGAATCTCGGTGGAGTCTGTGAAGAAAGCATGCTTATTGACATGTCTCAAGAAGTTAAGTGGCTTGGAGGTATGGATGAAAATTCTTTTCATCTTTTCTTTCAATGTAGTGAGAAAAAAATTACATAGTGAATGTAAGAAATAGAGTGAAATTTCAGAAATTTGTAGCTTTGTGTAGCCAAATTTAGCTCTAAAATGTAACAAATCAGAATCAAAATATGTTGACAAATGAGTGAGAAACATTTTTGTTATTTATGATTAAATTAGCATTGTACATTTTTAGCATGATTTGGAGTAGACATGAGTATAGAAATTCAGTGTACCTACAAAGTACATGCAACTTGCATGTAGTTTTATCGTTAAGGGTTTAAAAGGCAGAAACGGTCAACCTGTTCGAAGCGTTGAGCCCCTCCTACCACCCACCCTCTCCTTACAATAACTATACCAGCACTGTAGCTCTTGAACTACAAGCTCAAGAAAGAATACCAACAGTCATTTTTAGGACTAGCTATCCTAGAAAGAACCGCAAACCAAACGTATTAGAAACAGATATGTTGAAAAACTGAAAATAATAAAAATTAAAAAAATTAAAATGTGTGTAATTATCTCTTCAAAAACATACCTTGATATGCAATGAGTAAGATGTCATTCAAATCACAGGATATGATGGTACTAATATCTTTAAAATATCTAAAATAGTGTGAATTGTTTTTTGCTGGTAAACTCTTTGTATGAAATGAACAGAATCGGTTGAGATAAGAAGCAAATTGCAATTTTGTTTACACAGATATGCAGATAGTACTTCAATTCAACTAGAGCGGTATACGTGTACAAATTTCACTTTTCAAAATCAATATTAAGAGGTAGAAAAAGAAATGTAAAATACCTGCCACCAGATTTTTACAATGTCTAGGAAACCAGATTTGGGTCTTACTTTTATTTCCAACAATCTTTATCAAGAAACTACGGATTTCTGGAGAACCAATGAAAGACAGTGAAGATGCATCCTCTAACTTGTTGAGTGAGATCGCCATGTTGCCTTCACTTCAAGCACTCTACTTGCTCCGACCAGGAAAGAGACTACTGGACCTATCTTTCTGTAGTTCTACAAATGCACCCCCTGACACACAGGTGTGATATTTATATAGTGAATAATTTAGATAGAAAATAAGAAATATTTATTTTATATTTCATTTGAAATGATTTGAAATTGAAACGCTGAAATGCGTTCTTTTAATTGAAAAAATAATGGAGAATTGTTTTTACTTTAACAAAGATTTTAAAACCTGATGTGATAAAAACCTATTTATGACAAATATTCTGCTTTGGTTGGAATATGATATAGGAGGAGAATATTTGCCTTATTGATTTCATTGCAATGTACATGTAGCTCACAACACTGATACTGAGGGAGGTGACATTGTCTGAAGGGACCATGCGAGCTGTTCTATTGGTTGGGACACTTCGCTCAGTGAGGTTCATGAAAGTAACTAAAGATACATCTGATGGTGCCACTTCATGTCATCAGGTAATATTAATTTTATAGCTCATTTGAACCAGTATATCTTAGAACATCACTGATTCTGTGAGAACTGCATGTTCCTTAAAAACCTTGCTTGATGCCAATATTAAACGGATCCATTAACTTCACCTTGTTTTTCTGAAATCGATCTTTGAGAGTTTGATAATATACCAATATCATTGTAAAATGCTTCTGCATGATATGTTATAGTTTCATAGAAAACAGAACACTGTTGGCCTAGTTAAATAGTTGAAAATTGATGTCAAATTGTATCACCTACTGCCCATTGATTATAACTGCAATCGAAAATCGGTCCGGAATGCTTTTCAATACAATCATAAATATCTCCATAATTAGGGAGACATTTCACAAATCAAAACCCATTCCTTCTTCTGATACCTTCTTCTATTAATCAAAACAATTGTGACATATTTGTATTGTGCATAAATATAAGTGCATTTCTGGAAGACCTACTTCAGGTCAATTGTGTGAGTTCAATATTGTTCCAAAATCAAAGATCAGTTGTTAATGAACTTTCCATCACTAACTCTTTACTATCAACAACTTTGTTCATCTTTTTGGATGGATTACCAAATTCTTACTAGAGGTGCATTTCTTAACGGCCTTTATCAAGTTCAATTGTGAGTTAAATCATTCCATGGTTAGGTTAAATTGATTATAGTATGGAACTTAGATCTCTCATTATTAATGCCTGCCGCATCATGTACAGGGAAAACATACAGTGGTCAGAAAGCTGTCTGTCTTGGCACTTTACTCGGAATTACTTTGTTCATCTTTCATTCCAGTTTTGAGTCTCTTTAAAGGCCTACATAAAGTTTGATTATGAGTTGAATTGATTAGATAAAAAAAATAAAATAACTTTTTATGCCTCCGCCAACGAAGTGGCCCCTCCGGCATTATTTTCGCGATATCTCAAGAACTGGTTGACGGATCAATTTCAAATTTGGAATGAGTATACATATCGGGGTGACAATGATCTGATTAGATTTGGGGGGTCATGTGGTCAAAGGTCAAGGTCACGGGGCTCATTACATATGAAAAAATAGCTTGTAATGGCAAAATCTTAAGAACTGAATGTCACATTTCAATCAAACTTGGTACTTGAATGTATTATAGAGAGCCAATGTAGCCATGTAAATTGTGGGGGTCATGAGGTTAAAGGTCAAGGTCACATGACTAAAAATCGCTTGTAACTGTATAAACGCAAGAATTGAATGTAAGATTTCAATCAAACTTGATACCTGAATGTATCATAGGGAGCAAATGTAGTTATACAATTTTGGGGTCATGAGGTTAAAGGTCAAGGTCACAGGACTCGTTTTATATATAAAATAGCTTGTAATAATGATATATCAAGATCTGGTTGATGGATTACCATCAAAATTGAGTTTACAGAATTATTCTGTGCATGTTAATTTGGGCTTGATATAAAAATCGCGTGATAACAGGCATAATTTTCGACTGCGCGCAGTCGAAGATCCATTTAGTTTTTTTATGTGTTCTTTTCTATGCTTTATTCTAAATAATTTATTGACTGCCTAGGCATTCCTTAGAAGGAGCAGCGTTCTACATGTACTGTATAGCCTTGATTTATGTAAGCTTGCATTTTTTTTAACTTACACAAACTATATGATGATATGCGACAAACAAGGAATAGACAAAAGTTGCCTATTATTGCCGCTTTGAAGACCCGTTTTTCTAAGCTGATTGCTGCTCTCAAGGATCTAATTTTCTTCAAAAATAGTCGCTCTGTAGACCTTTATGTAAAAGATCACCGCTCTATAGACCTATATGAGTTTTAAAAATAGCAGCTTTTTTGTTTTACCTATGAAAAAAATGTTGAGCTCAATAGTGAATTTGCAGCTCCATTTGCTGCTCCAAGTATCCCTTAGGTTATGGTTACACTGGACCTGCGATGGGCAGCCACAACCTGCGATGAGTCGAACATGCATATGAAAGGCAGATATTTTCAAACTCTGTAATACGTATTGTTTTTTTTGTTTTTTTTGTATATAGAAAGCAAATGTGAACAATAGCCCACCAGAGTGTTGGTGAAGCTCCGGAAGGCCAATCAGTGGTTCACTGCAGCTCAAATGAAATAAAAGAATCACAATTTAAGAATATAGGGTAACAATTAGACCCAAAATTAACAATTACATTTTTGATAGGAGGAAACTATGTACGCGGCATTTGAAGGCTTGGAGACCGGTGTCAGAGATGTTGCCAACAACTTTGTCAGGGAGACTGTTCCAAGTTCTGACAGCCAAGTGGATGAAGCTCCTGTCCAATGAATACGTTCTAGCATGAGGTACGGTTAGAGCGTGATCTGGCATGGATGTGCTAGATCTAGTCACACGTCGTCTTTCCATTGGCAGGGGGAGCATGTCAATCAGATCTTTTGGGCAGGCTTGTGTATGCATCTTGTAGAAGACGGACACTGCTGCAACCTGGCGTCTGTGCGTCAAACTTGGAATAGAAAATTGTGTGCGAGCAGTAGTCTCGTGAACTCCTATAATCTTCAGAGCCTTCTTCCGGATGTTGTCAAGCAAGGTGAGAGTAGATGGTGAGGCATTTATCCAACATAGAGATGCATATTCCATTACACTTCTGACCTGAGCATTGTAGACTGTGGCTCTGCCTTTTGGGTCCAGCTTGTTGGAGACTTTTCGTAGAGCGCCAAGTTTCTGCCCAGCCCTGGTGGTTATGTGTGAGATATGCTTCGTCCATATGTTAGCTTGGAGTCAAATGTAACGCCTAGGATTTCAAGTTCAGACTTCATTTCCAGTTGACAACCTCCAAGGCTTAAACTCAGTTCCGATGGGGTTCTTTTCCTTGAAATTGTCATTGTTTTACATTTTGATGGTTCAAACGTGACCTTCCATGTCTGAGCCCATGTTTCCATTTTGGCTAAATCTCTGTTCAGGCTAGCTGCAACTGCATCGTTGTCTTTCGGAGAGTGGATTGGGACGTAAAGTGTAGAATCGTCAGCGTATAAGTAAATCTCATTCTCACATACGTCAACCAGGTCATCAATATAGATGGTGAACAAGAGTGGTCCGAGGATTGAGCCTTGGGGGACAGAAGCATTGATGGAGGAAGCTGCTGAGGTTTGGCCTGATAATGCAACCTTCATAGATCTATCACATAGGTAGCTCTGTAACCATGATAACAGCTTTCCTTGGATGCCTTTGGACATTAGTTTGGTAAGAAGTCCGTTGTGCCAGACCCTGTCGAAAGCTCCCTTTATGTCCAGAGCTACAACACTGACTTCCTCTCCCTTGTCCAAGGTGTTGTTCCACTGGGATAGAATACTAAGGAGATCCGCTGTGCTGTGGCCTGGACGGAATCCAAACTCTCTGCTTGATATCAGGCTATTCTGGAAGATGTAGCTCTGAAGTTGTTGATTTACAGCTGCTTCCATGACTTTGCTGATAATACTTAGCAGAGAGATAGGCCGGTACTTGGATGGGTCAGATTTTGAGTCTCTTGTGTGGATTGGTATAACTCTTGCTGTCTTCCATTGGCTTGGAAATACCCCTTGTGTGAAGCACATGTGGAAAAGTCTACATAGAGGACTTGCAAGTTCTGCACTGCATTCCTTCAGGACGTTGGCAGGAATGTCATCTGGTCCTGTTGCCTTGTCAGCTGAGAGTTGTTTGAGTCTTGAGTTTGAGTCTATTTACGACCTTGGGCTTGAAGGTAATACTTTCGATGGAGGTGGTTGTAGGTTGGTCTGGATGTGGAGCAACGGAATCTGCATCTGGTAGATGACATTTCACTTGCAGAATACTTCCGCCTTTTCCCCTGCAGTAATGTGAGCTTCTTCATTGTGTAAAATCACTGGGATGTCACAGTGAGCCGCTCTGCCAGAAAGTGTATTAACAACTCTCCACCACTTCTTACTGCTAAGGTTATTGTTGGTAAGGTCCTCTTTCAGTTTGTTGTAATTCCTTTTGGCTTCTTTCTCTGCTTTGTTGTAGATCTTTCTTGCATTGATGAATTTCTCCTTGTTGGCATCCGTGTTGTTCTTTTTCGCTTGCTGAAAGATTCTGCGTTTCTTCCTGGTGGCCTTTCGACATTCGTCAGTGAACCAGGCTTTATCACCTGTCTTTTTTGTCACAGTTTTGTTGGGGATGTATAGGTCCATGGCCTCTGTGATGATTTCTGTGACTCTGCTGCATGCTTTCTCTGGATCGTTGTCCCGGAATGCTGCAGTCCAGTCCGTCGAAGAAAGGTAGCCTCTCATCTCCCAGTAATCAGCTTGGTCATATTGCCATACTTTTCTCTGGTAGGGTTTGTCTCTGAAGGCAGGAACATCAAATTTCACCAAGACTGGATTATGGTCTGAAGTACCTACATTGGCAAGGGTGGTTGATGAGGCTGGCGAGTCGGTTAGAACAAGGTCTAGGATTTGATCTCTTGTTGGCTCATTAACTATCTGATCCAAACCAAGGCCATTTGCAAGCTGGAACATAAGTCGACCAGCGGAGTCTGTGTTATGACTTCCTAACCAGTCTTCATGATGAACATTGAAGTCTCCTAAAAGCATGACACAGTTTGCTCCAAATTCTTCTATCTTTGGGATAGTGTTGTTGTCTAGGTACTCAATTATATCATTATTAGCACTGGGTGGTCGGTACACAGCTCCTACAAGTAGCTTTTTAGATTGCAGGGTTACTGACAGCCACATAAGTTCCAGGTCATGGTAGACAGCAACTCCTTCCAAGCAGTATACAGCAATACCACCACCTGATGATTCGTTTCTGTCTTTACGGCAGCACATAGTGTATCCCGGGATCGAGATACAGTCCGCTCCCTCTTCGACTGTCCGATCGAGGAAAGTCTCCACAATCACAATTGTTGGTTTCTTCTCTGCACAAAGGTTTGCAAGATCTCCAATATTTGATCTAAGGCCGCGAATGTTCACCTCCATTATTCAAAAATTCCTATTACGTGGTCGGGGGGCAGGCATTTGTCGTTTCCGGTGAGATCCGTCCGTTCGAGGCTTATTTTTCCGTTTTTTAGCAAGATTAATATGGATGATTCAAGAGCAGCTGACCCCTGAACCTCCAGACGCACTTGAGCAGTGCGGTAGAGGTACTCACTATGCATGACCTAATCTGAAAGCATCAATTGACTCATAACAGACTGTGTTCAGGAGAACCACTTGGTCAAGGATGGGGTGATCAGTGATTTTGTATGTACATAAGATGTACATAAGATGATCACTGCTGTTCCAGGCTGCAGCTATACTATATACTAGTAATCCCCTCACAAAAATGTCTGCAGTTCAAGTTTGAGCGTTTATATCTCTCTTGTCTTACATGAATTTGGTATAATTTAAAACCTGTTTATTCCCTTACTTTTACAATTAGTGCCCCAATTGTGGAAAGTGCAGTAAACCTGAATATGAAGCAATGTCAAAAGCAAAATGTTTCAAAATACATCGTTATTATCAATGTGAATTTTCCATTTGTTTGAAGATTAGATGTGTTATTAATGGTGTTGAGGCAGTCCAACAGTAACAATGCATTTTGAAACATTTCAATGTTGATTTGGCTTTGTATGGGGTCCAAGGTTAATATGTCTTTTGGCTCATTCAAAGGCCCAAAATAAAACTAATACTGGCAAACAAGTTAGAAAAAACAACAAGACATATAATTGTAAGACATGAGGGGGGGGGGGGGGTGACTTGAGCCCAGTAGCCCCCCCCCCCTTTTGCTACACCACTGCCACTGATAATCCCAAACAACCCCATATATGATTATCCCAATCAATCACAGAATATGCTAGGTGGGGAAAAGTCAACAATTATAACATGGATTCTAACCATTTTGAATCAGATGATAGATGAAAATTATTGGAAAATTTGGTTGGGCCTGGTAGTGTTGCATATATCAAACATTATATTACGTTATCAATGATTATTTGTATGCCTCCACAACAAAGTTTTCGGGTTGTCCGTTCGTCCGTACGTACGTCCCGTTCTCAAGAATTAATTGACGGATTCTCACCAAACTTGCTTCATGTATGTGCCAATGAAATGATTAGATGTTGGGGTCATAAGGTCAAGGTCCCTAGGGCTCATATATGATGACACACGCTGTACCCCGTTGTACCGTACACCCGGTATCCCGCGTTGTGTAGCGCCATCTTGCGTCCAACCGTACCGCAGCTATTGCGTTGTGCATGCAGTGCAGCGTGCGATTGTATGCACGCTATACAGCCCTAAAAATTAAATAAATAAACAAAATGGCGGATTTTCGTCTGGTACCCCGGGGTAGGCCTACCGTTTATGTCATCATATGCAAAAATAGCTTGTGATATCGCGTTATCTTAAAAACCGATTGACGGATTGTCACCAAACTTGGTTCATGTATGTATCTTGAGAAGCTGAATAATGTTGGCGTCATGAGGTCAAAGGTCGCAGGGCTCAATTAGCTTGTAATTGAAAAATCTCAAGAAGTGAATGTCAGATTTCAATCAAACTTGGTACCTGAATGTATCTCAGGATGCCATTGTAGCCATTAAATTTTGGGGTCATGAGGTCAAAGGTCAAGGTCAAAGGACTCATTATGCCAAAATAGCTTGTAATTGCATGCAATATCTCAAGAACCAGTTCACAAATGACCATCAAACTTGGTACCTATTTGTATCTTGGGCAGCTAATAAACTAATAAGATTTTGGGGTCATTTGGTCAAAGGTCAAGGTTCATATGCAAAAATAGCTCATAATTTTGATATATCAGATCTGGTAGACAGATTACTATGAAAATTGACAAATTAATTCAGTTCATGTTAATTTGGGCTTGATATTATATAAATCCCGCAATGGCGGAGGCATCATTTTCGACTGCGCGCAGTTGAAGATCCATCTAGTTTATAGTAGAAGACACGTTTTGTTTTTTAAAAAGATGTGCGCAAGTCAACGAGTATGACATGTGAAATGCCTATCTCAATAATGACGATTCGATTAAAAAATGTCAGTTGAATACTCCCTTTCAATGTAAAAAATGAAATACATACCTGGATTTACAGAGGCTTGCCCTAAAATATTCAGGATTAAGCATAAATAGTTGCAATGGATTAGATTTCAATAGGTCAGGTGCATCCAGATGACTGAGGGGACAATACTAAGTAGGCTTAGAACAGACCCTACTAGAGTTTGGAAGGGTCCATGTTTTGATACACACTATAGTGCATACATTGACTTGTGAACATCAGGTTTGTTGTACCAAATATTGTGCAAGCTATACTTTTGAAAATCTTGTTAAAGGGCAATGCAACTCAAGAATAGAGTTTATCCTACTTTATATATCGTAATATACCTGTTTATTATATGTAACATTACTTCAACTCAGATTTCTGCTTTGGTAGAAATATGAGAAAGCTCTATCGGGTATCCCACTCTTCACGCGAACGCTGGAGGCCGCCATTATTAGGTTTGCGTGGACTACATGCACTAATGCATTTCAATAGCACCCATTCAAACCATTGTTAGAATACTTATACATCTACAAGTATTCTAATATCGACAAGCCCGCATACCGCATGGTCTTCTGCAAGTAGCGTATACTCAGTTCCGCATGCTGTTAAATCAGACTTCGACGTTCTTTTTATTTTGGAACCAATAAATGCAATTGCCCTCGGCTCCCAAAACCCTGTTTCTCTCTCAGCTGGATAGCGCCGGCCAAGACCCAATTTTCCCCCCTCTCATCTGCTCCCTAGACCCCCGGGGGGGGGGGGGGGGGGGGGCACTAAAATTATTTTTTGACGGGGGTGTGCCTCACGGAACGCTGAATTGGGGGGTCTTAACCCTATACAGGGTGGCCCCCAAAAAAACGGAACGGGTCACTTCCCAAAATACACTAACAAAATGATTATTTCCATTGGATAGAGTGTCTTTTCCAATGAAAACGGATACCAAGAACAGTCATTTTGGTCGTGTAGTTTTTGTTTTAGGGCGCTGTGAGTAACACCATGTCGGGTTCCCATTTTTGCCAATTTCTACCAAGTCAGTGCCTGATAAATCGCACTTGCTGCCCGTCATAACCATCGAACACGCGAGCAATCCGCGTGCCATTGTTAGTGTGCACTCAGCCGTGTGCCGAGAGAATGGGCATGGTTGTTCGATGGTATTACGGGCAGTAAGTCTCATTTATCAGACACTGACTTGGTAAAAATGGACAAAAATGGGAACCTGACATCGTCTCACTCACAGCGCCCTAAAACAAAAACTACACATCCCAAATTACTGTTCTTGGTATCGTTTTTTATTGGAAAAGACACCCTATCCGATGGACATAATAATGTTGTTACTATATTTTGGGAAGTGCCCCGTTCATTTTTGTTGGGCCACCCTATATAGCCCGGGCTATTTTGAAACTGCATAGCCCGGGGGGGGGGGCTATAATTTGGGCCCCCCCCCCCCCCCCCCGTCAGATCTCGGCTATTTATCGACCGATTTTGACCAAACTTGGCGTGTCTGTGTCCCATCATGTATTTTACAAGAATGCATAGTCAAGAATGCATCTATTGTTATTCATAATTTTTGCCTAATTGATGATGCAAATATGCACATTTTTTCAAGGAATTCTCATTTTTTCCAGTTTTCCCTCCATTTATGGAGAAAATGCAATCAAATTTGGCATGTTTGTAGTTTGTCATATAATCAAATTAATGACATTTATTGAAGCTCCATTTTTTAATTTGTAATTATTTATGCAAATATGCAAATTTTTTATTGAAATTCTGAATTCTTATGTATTTTTAAATCTTTTGTTTATCATTGTTTTGTTATCTAGAATAGTTGATGGCCAAAAGGGATGTTATCTGAGGAAAAACAGAAAAAACATTCTTCTGACAACACACTTCTTGTATAACCCATACATTGTACACACAAGATCATTGGAAACTGCCATTTTTTGGGGACGTTGGTCACGAATACCGTATTTGTCTGTGTATTACCCGCACCTTTTTTCTCCAAAAAAAGCTCCAAAATGGGGGGAGCGGTTAATACACGGAGATAGGAAAATTGTACACGCAAATTGCCTAGCCAGCGCCGGGCCTTAATTACGATACGGTTAATACACGGAGATAAGAGTCACAAGTGACCAAAGCTACCTCAGCAAGGCATTCATACTCATACGATGCACGGAAAATACAAGCATATTCCCCCCAAAACAAGTCATGCAGTGTCTTTTATGTTTCTCTTTTACCTCTTCCTACATGTAAATATTGCTCGTTGTTGCTGCGAAAGCGGCTTGGAAGATTCACGATCTTAGTACGAATCCTAACACGCACCCGCGCGACTGGCCGAGCAGCTCAGGCGGGAATTCTCTTTCCTGACGCGACCCCCGGCCGCCGCCCCGCCGGTGCGCGCTGGCGGGGTGCATGCTAGCGCTGCGGGTAGCACAGGCGCGCGTTCGTTCAGGTGAAAGGCCACGCCGCTGAGAATGCACACAAGTGTGCGATTTCCGCATGTGCTAAATAAGAAATTGGTATGTTGTACACTGTAGCCGATATGTCATCAAAATTATGCTAAACCATTGAGTGCTAATACTCAAAATAATCGGAAATCAAGAATTATACTATCAATTTTTTTTTTTTTCATGGAAAAAAGGCCAAAGTTGGGGGTGCGGTTAATACATCGGGGCGGGTAATACACCGACAAATACGGTATGTGCTATAATCTCTGCAACTGTACCCCCCCCCCCCCCCCCCCCCCCCGGGCTATTGAGGGTTAAGAGCTGACTACAAGCACAAAATAAAGGGTCTTTGGAGCTACAAAAACCCTGAAACGGGAGTTAAGGGGTCTATGGAGAAGACTAAAACTACAAAATACATGGACTTGGAGCTACCCAAATGGTGGTCCAAGGAGCTAACTAGAAGAAGAATAATGGACTTGGCGCTAGTACTCAACTACCTAGCCAAGTCATTCCGGGGTCTATGGAGCGGCAATTTTGAAAATTGTGTATCTTGAGAGCGGCAAATCGGGTGTGAAAACAGGGGTCTTGTAAGCGGCACATACCTCATACATAAGTTCCCCCCCCCCCTCCCGGGCCTAGACCCCCGTTTTAAAGTTGGCTGAGGTGCCCTCCCTGGGACTCCGGCTCTGTAGTATGGGTGATATCAAACAAATGGGTTTTTTTTTTTGAGTTTCAGGAATTCCCTTGGCCTTCAAGGACAAATGAGGTAAAGGAAATCAGGACTGATTCGAACTCCTTGCCCGTCCTGGTGCAGCTTGGTCTTCATTCATGCTGCCCCAACGTGAGCACATTGCAGATAGACTTCACACGTGACATCAGAAAAGAAGATATCAAGAGGCTGCAGAAGCTGAAGTTGGTCAATACTTTGATCTTGGAAGCATTCAGGTATTAATACATGATTGGGTTGTTACAGCAGCCTTCACATCTCTTATTAGAACAAACTACAAGTTAGACTTAATTTGCCACATGACTGTACATGTAAGTATGGACTGGCTAGAGGGATTATGTTCTCTAGTTGTCTGATTTGCTATGTCCAATGTAAAAATTGTAAAATTATGGTTCCTCATATCCAGATTTATTGTGTAGATTTGTAGGGTTCTTGCTTATTTGGGAAGTCCCATATTTTTCTGAATATGGCATGTTTCAATTGCGTTTAGTCAAAGGGAGGAAAGTCCTAAACTAGACCAATCTGGCTTTACTATTATTCATCTAAACCTTGTTCTCAAACTTTAATATAACTGCTAGATAGCCAATCTTGAGTTTGACTATAGGACAGTTACAAATTCAACGTCAAAATTAATCCAAAGTTTATCTTCAATTTTCATTATCCATAACAGGAAGCCTTCATTCTTCTTTTGCTCTCGCGTGTTACTTAAGGATGAGACTGTGCTGCGAGATGCAATGGAGTCCTTGACAAAAGTCAAGGAACTACACATCACGGACATCGCAGTCGGGGATAAAGAGGCAACAGAGATTCTTAAGGCCATACCATCCCATCTGGAAAGGCTGGTGTAAGTTATTTCAGTTGTATAAATAAGTTTCTTTCAAGCATATAGCGTCTAGATGGCCTAATTTTCATAATTCGGCTCTCTATATGTAATTTTTCCTGAAGAAAAAGAATTTGGCAGTCATTTCTCATGAAATCAATCAATTTTGGGGTAATTAGTAATTGTCCATGGAACGCCCCTTTTAAATCGGCAAAATGTGACGTCATCTAAAGTACGGACTAATGAACTAAATTCTGTAGATGACGCATCATGACGTTGGCCAATGAATTGTCAATCACATGCCAATCACCCTGCCGATTCTGGACCCTAAATGTGGGTGGGGCGTAAACTGGCTGCTAAATGAGATTTGGCAACAGAAAATTAGTCTTAAATCACTACTGTGTTTATTTTCATGGATTTTTTTTCAGCAGACCTATTTTACAAGTCATCAACTATGGAATAAGTCCCAAAGTACGTTGTATTCTTTAGGTCCTTTAATACGCTATTTTAATTTTCATAAATTATGTGCAGGCTGGTTGAATAAGAGTCTTCATATTGAAATTTGTTTTTTCAGATGCTTCCTTATTTTCTTAAAATCATTTAAATTTATTTTAATCATGTGCTTTGATGTCATTTAATGAAATTTGGTTTAATATAATTGTACTCATATTTCTTCCTGTAGCATGACGCGCTGTAACACAACCAATGAGGGGATCCGCCAGGAACCGACAAGAGATCTGCAGTATTCAATCACTCACGGAACGGTAACTATTGGACTAGCATACAAGAGGGATAGGTGCATCAAAGTAACATTGTCCAAATCCACAAATCTTACTTAGAACTCTAGTAGTTCTCTCATACATGTACCTTCTTGTATTCGTATTACAAATAGATCGAAGCATGGAACAGGTTTTTATTTTCCAAATTTCCCTTTCATTAAAAAAAAACATTTACGATTAAAATGTTCAGATTTTTAATTATCCACTGGAATGTTATAGATGGGTACACAGTCAGTGAAATGAGTTAGCGAATATCACTTTGCATTGTTGCGCATTACTTGGTCACAGTAATATCCATTGAACGTGAAGTTTGCACACATTACTCAGTGGACACATCAGATCACAACAATACAGATTGTATCAAACATTCATCACTTTTTGCACATGTCAACTAAGTTACTAGATCCGTTGTACAAGAGCAATATACCAAACATATCCATATATACCTCGGATTCCACATTGATGGCCCCAAGGTGCGCGCCTCCTAAATCATATTCGGTGTATCTTGTATTAGATTTTTCAATAAAACTAAGTGGTTCTCTTAACAACCTAATCCATGCGTGATCTTGTATTGAAAATATTAGCCATTTTTCTGCTGTAATATATTGTTCTGGTATATTTATTGACTTATTACAAAAAATAAAGTCTGTCTTCATGACTTACACTAATGCTTCCCTACTACTGTTATTAGTGCTGTGGCTGCTGCTATTTTCTTTGCTGCTATTTTCTTTGGTTAATTTTGTATTGTTCTTACTATAAATACTGTATGTACAACTTACTGTTATCAGTATATACCGTATTTGTCGGTGTATTAACCGCACCTTTTTTCTCAAAAAAAAGCTCCAAAAAGGGGGGAGCGGTTAATACACGGAGATAGGAAAATTGTACACGCAAATTGCCTAGCCAGCGCCGGGCCCTAATACGATGCGGTTAATACACGGAGATAAGATTCACAAGTGACCAAAGTCCACCTCAGCAAGGCATTCATACTCATACGATGCACGGAAAATACAAGCATATTCCCCCCAAAACAAGTCATGCAGTGTCTTTTATGTTTCTCTTTTACCTCTTCCTAAATATTGCTCGTTGTTGCTGCGAAAGCAGCTTTGAAGATTCACGATCATTGCTTCGATCTTAGTACGAATCCTAACATGCACCCGGCCGCGCGACTGGCACTTGGCCGAGCATGCAGGCGCGCGGGGATTCTCTTTCCCGACCCCCGGCCGCCGATGCTCCAATACAGCCCGCCATATCACTCATATACTTTGCGTGCAGGTTATCGGGTCTATTTTGTTACGCGAGATCCATCCGCCGGGGATTTCCCCAATTCCCGGCGGATGGATCTCGCGTAACAAAATAGACCCATAACCTTCACGCAAAGTGTATGAGTGATATGGCGGGCTATCGGAGCATTTGTTTAGTACCGGGCGGACTGGATGTCAACGTTTGAGAATCGTTTCATCCATGTCGACGATCGACAACGATCGTATGCCGTATTACTCGCTATTATTACTTACTATTTCTGAAACAGTTTTCAAGAGTAGATTCAACATAATTTGAACTAGAAAGAAGGAATAACATTAAGGTACATTTTTTTTTAAATCTCCGTTCTGATTGTTTTATTGGTGAAATCTTCGTTTTGTTGTCTAACGTTTTATGTAGTCCCATGTGTAGTGATCCGTGTGGCAAATTCAACAGAAGTTATAGATTCTTCTGCTGTGAAGAAGGCCTGATAATTTTCTTTATTTACTTCGGAGACTTCAGTAAATAAAACAAAATTCATATGCAAAAATTCTCTGATAGATAAGCTATTTTTGGTACCTTTCCTAAGAAAATGCTGACCATCTAAAGACTAAAAATCAAGAATTATACTATCAATTTTTTTTTTTTTTTCACGGAAAAACGGCCAAAGTTGGGGGTGCGGTTAATACATCGGAGCGGTTAATACACCGACAAATACGGTACATGTCATTATTATGATTTCCTTTTGCATCAACTTCACCAACTGCAAGACTTGTTATATTCCATAGACCAGGGGGTGTTGCTTATAAAGTAAATGTAATCAATTGCAAAGTTGTGATTTATCACAAGTCAGAAAATGTGTCTAAATGCACCAATCTGATTGTTTCAATTCCAATTTTTATATTTTTTTCCAGATTAATCACAACTTTGCAATTTATTGTAACCCTTACTGTGACACCCCCTAAAGCAAAACAGGCCAGGTATTTGGAGTCAGTGAAATCTCCCTATCTTACAGTGTACACCAGATCTCTTCTAGCTTTGCATAAACTGTTATTTATTTTAATGATGATGATCAAAATTAATTGTATTTTTTTCTCATGACTCACTTTTTTTAGCCCGACACAAAAGAGAATGGAAAAGGCAGCAGGTACCAAGTCTACCTTCAGAACACAGACCAGACGCACTTTGATGCCCACTTTCAGGTTATCATCAAGGATTAATCTATCTGACCATCGTACTGGTCCAGGTCAAGGATTTGCAGACCAAGTCTCAAATTCTCTCCAATTTTTACTCTACATAGATACATAGATATATAGATCTTGTACTACACATTCAAACAAAAAATATTTAGATAACTAAATTGAAAATGCTCACGACTCATGAACATATTTGAGGATACATGTTTATTGTTAAAATTCACACTTCTTTACACTCTCGGAGATGGCTGTTATCATGTCAAATTTAAAGGGGAGCCAAATGCTTACATTTTCGTATATTTCCTCCATGGTATATCACTAATAATGGAAATAATCCATGTTTCTGAAAGCGCTATCATCTGTTTTGACTGCAACATTGGAGGCTGCCATGTTTTTATACTGTACCATATGAAACATCTGACCTTGCACTAACAAAGGCGGGTTATGTAAACACTGACATAGCAGCAGATTGCATAACATGCTTTTGTTAGCGCACGCTCAAATGCACTACTACGTTTCATGTGGTACCGTTGGAAAACATATGGCAGCCTCCAGTGGTCAGTTAAAAAAGTCGATTTAAAACGGATTGATTATTACCATTATTAGTGATACCCATGCAGCTTGGCTGCACTCGCTAAGATAATGAGGCAGAAGTGAAGAGTTTATAATTAATTGACCGACCTGTGTGTGTGTCATCCTTCTATGTATGGAGCTAAGACACCGATGTTTTAAATCAAAATAACTAGGATAAATGCAGTATAAAACGAAAAGTGTTCATAAAACAAGTAACATTCCAAAGTTCATATTATTACTTGTTTCGTTTCAATCTGACACATATACAAGGGTGAAATTATTTAAGGTTAAAAAGAGGATAAAAAATAAAATTGTTCAGCATAATCATATCATAAAATAAGTGACTTATTATAAATGCTTGCATCTAAAGTAGTTTTGACATCATTGGAAAGGGCAAGGTCTCGTCTTTGATAGAAAAAAAATCACATATTCATTCACCTTTTAGAACAGTCAGGAGCTAGCAAAATATCACACAAGATAAAAAAATTACTGTTATTTCCAAAATTCTAGCTCTGTCCCTGATGCAGAAACTCTACATCTTGTATTACATATTTAAGACAACGTAACTTTACGTCAATAAGAAGTAAACTTGCACCTGCGTACATCATCTTTAGGACGTCATAATTAATAAGGTCATTCAAACGACACAAATTATAATGCCAAAAACTAGTCTTTGAAAGACGCATAAAGACGTTGTAGTAACGTCGTCTGTACGACACAAATAATGGCAAAAATGGTCTTTAAAAGATGTAGTAATCACGTTGTCCTTACGACGTGCGACATGTTTACCAGTTTATGACCAATTTATGATGTCTTAAAGACTTCAGTCTGCTATCAGGGGTGATTGGCTCATTCAACTACAGACCACTGTTGCTGAGGTTATGGGCCCATAGCAACAGTCATTCGCACCTGACATTGCCCAGTTTGTCATCATGCGGTCTCGGTTGAATAGCCCCCAAATTGCGCATGATGTTGAATAAGTAAATCACAGTAATTTGTGGACATCTTGTGATATTTTGTTAGCTCCTGACTGTTCTAAAAATGAGTGAATATGTGAATAGTGTAGTATCTGAGACGAAACTTTTCCCTTTCCAATTATGTAAAAATTTCTAAGACTTTAGCACATTTAATATACAATATTATTTTATAATGTGATTTTTTTATGAATGTGTATTTTTAACCTTAAATTTCACCCTTTTATCTACGTAAGATTGAAACGAAACAAATAACATAAAATTTGGAATGTAAACACTGTATCAACGCCTTTCTTTTCATGAAACGCTTCATTTCTCTTAGTTTATGTGATTTAAAATGTTGTTCCTGCTCATTACTTATTCATAGAGCTCCAAGTCATACATATTTGTTTTTAAATGGGAAGCCTTGTTGATACTCTGCGATCTCACTGCATGAGGAAATGTATGACTAGAAGTGACCGGAATTATACAATCGCATATATCGTGTACTTGATAAAGATGTTTTTGTTATGTGCCTCCACTGCTTCCCATGCAATTCCCGACCACCCATGTGAATTGCTCCTCTGCTAAGTTGCTTCTCTTTTTCTGAGTCACCATCTTATTTGCCATAATATCCTTACTTCCCTGGCAACCAAATCTATGCCGCTGTTTTAACCTTGCCTTTTTGTCCAGTGATGACCCTTTAATATTTTGTTTAATATTATGTCTAATTGTAAATTATTGCAATACGTTATTTTATGTATTATATTTATGGATTATAGAATCCCCATTTCTTGTTGGGATTAGGAAATCCCCTTTTCTCGTTATTGTGTATTCAGAGGTTGTCAAGGGATTAGAAAACCCCCATTTATTGTTATCATTATATATCCAGAGTAGTAAATGGGGATAAGAAAAATCCCATTTATTATCATGATCATTGTACATTGACATATTATGTGGGAAATGGCACTCAAGTCACACAAGTACTATGTATAATATGTTTAATTTGTTAGCAGTATGTGACTTTACTTTAGTCAATGTACAATTTATATGGGTTTATGGAGGTGAGACCACATCACATGACATACAATGTAAATGTATATGGCTAATTATTTTGTTTAATGTATATATATACATTTATATCAGTCATTTTGATTTATTCCAAGTGTAATCGATGTGTAATATAGGTTTTCCCAGTCAATTTCAAAATTTTCTCATGCAATTTCCTATCAGCATCATTCAATTTCGTCTAATCCGCGCTTGGATCGACATATCGTCATTCAAATTCATGTTCAGTAAATCATATTAAGTAACAGAACAACTAGTTTCACACTTGCGTCATTCCAATGTAAGCGATCTGCACTCATTTTCGTTAATGGTCATTCAAATTCATCTCCAGCAGTCTCATTTCGATCATTCAAATTCAAATTAAACATGTACAGTGTCAGTGGAAATGTTAGGATATCTAACATCAATGTATATGGTAGTTATTTTGTGCATAGGTAAACGATAAAGAAACCGTGAGGGAAATAAATATACAATTATGAAAAAAGATGATACAATAAAGATTGCATGATAGAACACCTTACCGTATTAAATTGAATGCACATATGTTGAAAATACCGCCTATTAATTAAATCGAATGCACATTTGCGAATATGAAGTTTGTGATTTGACATTTGAGTGCCCATACACGAATGTCAATTTTGCTTGGAATACGAATTTGAATGGCTAAAGCGACTCCTCCATGGTAATTGCACAAATTTGAATGCACATAAACAAATTTAATGATAATAATATTCTCTATTTATATAGCGCCTATCACGATTGGTAATCATCTCTAAGCGCTTTACAATGATATTATTACCCCGGTCATCGGATACATTCTGCTTCTCCCTCCACACTTTGAATATTGTTCTTTTGTACATTTTGTTTGTATTTATAATGTGCTAATTTTGTCATTTTTGTACGTTTTTTTCTTCAAATTTGTGGAAATAAACGAATTGAAACGAAATGAAATGAAATGAAAAAAATCAATCCAGCACACAAACTACACGTTTTCCACTCCCTGGGTAGCATTCCAGCCAAGGGCAACCTTGTGGGCGCACACAATGCTAAGGAACTATGTTCCATCCTTCTGGATACCCATTTATACTCCTGGGTGGAGAGCAGCAAATGTGGATAAATTTTATTGCTGAAGGAAAAACGTGGAGGGCATACTCTTGATTCCTCGGGACCTCACGATTGGAAGGCACATGCTCTACCAATCTTGCCACCCCACACCACAGGCGCGTAATGTAGGAAATTGTCCTGGAAAACCTATATTATCACCAAGAAAACCACCAGTGGATCTGAGTTGTTGATAGTGTACATAATATATTATACTTTGTAGATGTAAAGAAGTATGGAATTTTATACAAGTGAACTATGTAGCCAAGCTCTATCAAATATGTATACCTTGATACTTTTTATGCCTCCGCAACGAAGTAGCCGGAGGCATTATGTTTTCGGGTTGTCCGTCCGTCCGTACGTCCGTCCGTACGTCCCGTTCTCGTGATCGCGTTATCTCAAGAACTGATTGACGGATTTTCACCAAACTTGGGTCATGTATGTATCTTGGGGGGCCAATGATCTGTTTAGATTTTGGGGTCATGAGGTCAAAGGTCAAAGGTCACAGAGCTCATTATATATGCAAAAATAGCTCGTGATCGCGTTATCTCAAGAAGAGATTGACAGATTCTGACCAAACTTGGTACATGTATGTATCTTGGGGGCCGATGATCTGAATAGATTTTGGGGTCATGAGGTCAAAGGTCACAGAGCTCATTATATATGCAAAAATAGCTTGTGATCGCGTTATCTCATGAACCGATTGACTGATTCTGACCAAACTTGGGTCATGTATGTATCTTGGGGGGCCAATGATCTGAACAGATTTTGGGGGTCATGAGGTCAAAGGTCAAAGGTCACAGAGCTCATTATATATGCAAAAATAGCTCGTGATCGCGTTATCTCAAGAAGGTATTGACAGATTCTGACCAAACTTGGTACATGTATGTTCCTTGGAGAGCCAATGAACTGATTAGATTTTGGGGGTCATGAGGTCAAAGGTCACAGGGCTCATTATATGTAAAAGTAGCTTGAGATTGGAAATCTCAAGAACTGAATATCAGATTTCAATCCAACTTGATACCTGAATGTATAATAGGGAACAATTGTAGTCATTAGATTTTGGGGTAATGAGGGCAAAGGTCAAGGTCACTTATAGCTCATAATTGTGATACGTCAAGATCTAAAAGACAGAGTACCATCAAAATTGAGTTGACAGAATTAATTCTGTGTACATGTTGATTTGGGCTTGATATAAATAAATTGCGTAATTATGGAGGCATCATTTTTGACTGCGCGCAGTCGAAGATCCATCTAGTTTATGTTGGGTTTGAGAGATGGTATCTACCATATTTGATAAAATGATGTTCACACATCGTAAAGTGCCATTTGCCAGCGTGCACACTTGTATTCGCTTGCTTTATGTACGACTGCAAGTATATACATGTACATGATGTCAAGAGTGCCAAATGTGTGCATGTATTGGTACTGTAGGCCTAATGTCCCAGCTAGCCACCTGACGTCGGGCCGATGTCGGAAGTTGGTTGCCGGATGTCGGCATATCGCCGTTGGCTCGAGGTTAAAATGTCCGCCAGCCCAACATCGTCACGACGTCATTTTTGTGATATATTGGCATAACATCATTTTCCGACAATGGCCCAACATCATCTCATGACATGATGTTGGGCCATTGTCGGAAAATGACGTTATGCCAATATATCACAAAAATGACGTCGTGACGATGTTGGGCTGGCGGACATTTTAACCTCGAGCCAACGGCGATATGCCGACATCCGGCAACCAACTTCCGACATCGGCCCGACGTCAGGTGGCTAGCTGGGGTATCATGCCTGCATGTAGTACTGTTTGGGTTCATGGTATGGATGAACGGTTCTATTTTGAAGTACAATTACTTTGATCATCTATTTAATAATTATGCAGAGTGGTTGAATTTACTTCATAATCACCACTTGCCATTATATCTGCCCCTCTCAATCTAGTGTTTCCATTTTGTTAACCATTGTAAATATATATATATACTTTATTGGAAAACTAAATTGAAATTGATGTTTAAGTAATATATAGAGTACTGTGTTATTATAGTGCCATATGTATTTCTGTAGACATGCATGTTGTGTTAAATACTCAGACAGTGTTGAAAAAAGCATATATTCTCACCAGTCAAATAATAATATTTTTATATTATATTTGTATTATATATTTGTTATGATTCATTTAAATATAGCTTTGTACAAAGGCTGTAAATATAATTGATTCCACTTGAACTGTTAAGTAGGATTATGCTTGATACTATCAATTTTCATGATCTTATATCATGTTTTTGTGGGTCTTGTGCAAACCAGGTCGAAATTTCCATTGAACCAATTAACCAATATAAATCCATAGACCTAAGGTTTATATTGGTTTCAATAGGGAACGTGGAATATGGGTTTCTATGGGACCCATAGACATTTCCCATATAGACCAATAGGACTGGTTAATGGGTTTCTATGGGAATTTTGACTTGGGAGCAAAAAAAATTAGTGTGCATTTCTAAAAAAATATTTGTATATAGAAGATATATTATATAATACTTGCAGCTTAATTGTACTTATACTAGTGATGTTATGGAGAAAAGGCTGTGTCTTTATTTATATTCTGCTCTTATCCACAGACTGTATTTGTAAGCTTAGCATGTACATACAAGTTGTCATAATTCGTTATAATAGGGGACTCTAAAATGGGCTCTGACTGCATCTAGATTAGGCCTGTAGTAAGTCGGTTATTTGGAAAACCGGTTAACCGACGGCAAAAACCGGTTAACCGAAAGAAAAAAAATTTAATAAATAAATAATTAATCAATTTTTTTTTTTTTTTTTTTTCCTTTTCTTTTCTTTTTTTCCTTTTCTTTTCTTTTCTCGGATATACATGTACCATCCGATATCTGTCCGTTTTTTTTCTCAATTGGAATCAGCAGGGCAGTGCCATTTTAGTCTACAAACCGCTGTCAAGATGAAAGCCTTCAGATATCTTATCACAAATGATTCTTCTAAATTTGGCTCTACCAGGTCTAATCTATTCATTAATCCTCTTACCATTTGTTTATTTGTTTTGTTTATTTGTGATACATGTAAAATACCTTTACTTAGCAATAGATTGGCAGGGTTCAACGTGCCACTTTCTGACCGAATCTATAGAATGGGGATGGGAAAAAAAATAAAAAAATAAAAATTGAATATATATATATATAGTACTGTATATATAAATTCTAGTACTGTATAAACTTACAAAAAATGAAAATCTAGATTAGTGCTGTAGTGAAACGGTTACACGACGGTATATATATTTTTTTTTTCTTTTTCGGTTAACCGAAACTGTGAAAATGAAAACGTTTTTGCCGATGCCGGTCGGTTAACCGTCGTGTAACCGTTGTGTAACCGTTTCACTACAGCACTAATCTAGATTTTCATTTTTTGTAAGTTTATACAGTACTAGAATTATTAAAATGTGGATCATTTAATGTCTACACATGCAGACTTTTAAATTTTGATCCTTTTCAACTCATTCATGCAAATGTATTCTGAATACATTTGCATGAATGAGGGGTTTTGTGATTCATGAATCACAAATGGGATCCCCTTCATTTTTGTCAACCTAATCTAAATATTTGCACAAAATATTGACATTTTACTCCATTAAGCAAATTTAAGCAAATGGTCATTTCTTCATTACAAAAGATGTGCCAAACTTAAGTTTCAAAACCAAAATTAGCACCACGTACCCAGACACTTAATCCTAGCGAGGACATTATAGGCTCCACAGTTACTGAATGCACTTTTTTTATGTATATTTCATTATATATATAGAGCTGTATATAGGTGTTCATCATCGGGCTTTATTCGTGCTAAAAGCGAATTCCTTGGTAAACTTGTCGATCATTATTAAAATGGCGATTGTCAAACTTATTGCATTTGATTGATGGTGTGATTTTTTCTGTTATTGAAGTTCAATTCAATCAATATTAGTTTTTGTTAACGTGGTGTTATTTGATGAAGTGCTTTGATAAAATGTGCAAACTACATGTACCTCAGTGAAATTCCAAATGTTATAATTGGAACTCGGCTTGACGTATACATGTTCAAGTATTACAACTATAGCCATTTATGTGACTGGATATAGCAAAACCCTGCACTTGTCAGTAATTCATGTTTAAAATATTGAATGATAAGGAATCATGTTAGTAAAATTGAAACAATCATATATTTGCCAACTTTATTGTCAAATGTTTTCTAAGAAATAATTGTGGTGAGGCCTTTCTCATGGCTTGAAATTCTAAATTATGTTTACCAATAAGTGCAGGGTTTTGTTATATCCGGTCACATATGAAGATCTTTGCTGCACTACTATTTCATATTACTATTTTCAATATTTGTACAGTCAAACCTGCTATAGCGACCACCTGCCCATAACGATCGCTTCCTGGTCCCCCCTGACAAATCATCTGTTAATTGCGACCTGCATAATGCGACCACCTGCCTTGAGCGACCAAGGCGTACACTAGGTCGCCTCTTGCAACAAAGAGTATTCGAGCCCTTCAGTACCTAATGCTGATACAGGAATGCATAGAACAAAGGCATTTCACTTAACATCAAAACAGAGTTTAACATCTAACAAATATTTCAATCGCCAAGCTGGATTGTTTCTCACTTATTTCAATGATAATCCCACTGACCTCTGCTAGTGGATCATCCGTGTGCGTATAGTCACTCGGGATTATCCACTAGTAGAACTTTGTTCACAGTTAGTTCACTGAATCTGTAGACGAGTACTCCTGATCACTATCGTTATGCCTAGCCTAGCCCAACATATGGGCAACTCCAGCGTCACGGACATTACAAATCAGAGAATTTTCATGACTTTCCAATGCCACTACTAATTCATACCTGTAACTAATGTCTAATTTGTATTTTGATTACAAATCAATAGCCTGGTTAAGTATTCAAAAAAAGTTTCAGAACATTTATCCAATTCGTTACTGAGTAATTCTGCAAAATGTGCGCCGTCACGGACATTACATGTTTTGGACATGACTTTTTGCATCCATATACATCTTTGCAAAAGTCTGTGAGTTCTTAGACCTCACAAAGGTGATTTAGGTACTAAATTATAGACAAGGCAATGATGAATTGAATCCAAGTGGTTTTTTGCGAAACGGGCCAGGCATATGTGATCTAGACAACAGAACGTTGCGTCACGGACATTACATTTTTAGCGTCACGGACATTACACTTTTGTCCACTTTCTCTATACTCGGAAATAACCCGCAAAAAATGCTCCATTGTGCATGAAACTTTTTTAATTGTATATTTGATATGTAATCAAACAGTTTTGAGGAAAAAAATTATATTTCAGTTTTGTTTTTAATTAGCAAAAAATTATTTTAAAAATAGCAATAATTTTTTCCAAAATTATTGTAAAATTTGAAATTTTTCAAAAGAATGGGCAGTAACCCAAATGTTCAACTATTTTAAACAATATTATACATTTTTGATGAGGTACAATGCTGTTTTGTGCAAAAAAAATGTAAAATATAAAAAAAGTTGTGAACATCATGTGCATAACACATGGAAAATCATGGACTAAGAGTATAATTTTTGCAATTTGATCATACTATATGAGATTTAACCATCTAATTATCCTCCCAGTAAGTTATAGTCAAGTCTTTATTGATTATTGAGACATGCATGTTCAAATTGAGCAAGGAATTTAGTTTTATAAATAGTTCAGAGTACTGACTCAAAGTTTACTATCTGATTAACGATACAATTTTTAAAACTTGTACCAGGAAGCTTAGGTAGTCATGGTAGTAGTCCCCCTGTTACTTGGGATTATCTTATTTCTTGGCTAAAATAAGAGATTTACATAAGAAAATAATGCTTGAAAATGTTTAGCTCTGCTTTTTTATACTTTTCACTGTGTATGTAATGTCCGTGACGCAGCCGTAACGTAATGTCCGTGATGCCATTCTGGACAAACCATCAAATATTTTAGTAAATACTCTTGATATACTTTATGATATCACATTCTAGCTTTGCAAATTAATTTTAAATTAAATTGAATTAGGACTTCTGCTTCTACAAAAACTTGTATATCTAAAACGTCACGGACATTACACATGTAAGAATCAAGATTTTATCCAATAACAGTTTTCAAAAAGTAAATATTTTTACACAATTTCCTTTTCTATGATGTTAAAACAAAACATAAACAAGATATTAGAAGTAGAATTATTGTTATGAAGTGATCCATATTTTAAAATTTTATTTCACAAACAATGGATGCAAATTTCATCATTTTAGGGGTAATACATATAATTTTTGTCCCAACTTCAATGGCCAAAAAAAATAAATTCTGCATTGAATTTCAAACTTTTTTCCTTTAGTCATCAAAATATGGTCCTTCCTCATTACTATCCAGTAGTTAACAAGGCTGTCCCATGAGTTTCATTTTTCCATCCTCGGGTAACATTTTTCGTGGAGTTGCCCATATATAAACATGTGATTGTACAGATGTACCGTAGCGTAGTACGTATGCGACCAGAAATTCAAAATGACCGCCAATCTGTCTATGACGACCGCTTTTCACCAGTACCTATAACTTTAAGGGTCGCTATGAACAGGTTTGACTGTAGTTTGTAAGTACACATCTTGTGAAAAGGGTCATGTTCGATTGTAGCAGTTTTTTTAAGGTTGATAATTCAATTGAATTATAATGGTGAAGAGAACCAGACATGCACAGTGTAGGTTAAAAATGTATATGAAACGAGCAAGAAATGCAGTCCATATAGATTATATCATATTAAAATTATAACTGTTTATTTACTGGAAACACACAAAGTTATCTTCATACAGCAAATATATAAAGGTTCTTTGATCATCTTATTGGACCTCATATAGTACACATGTCTATACAGTATACAAATAATATACATTTGAAACGTAAATCAGCTCCATAATTATTGGTAAAGCATCACCATCATTATTTACTATTTGTCAAATTCCATGATTGATAATAGCCAAATTGGACACAATAGCAAATATAATAGTTACGTAAGCCCTTCAGAAAAAATATAAATGGAAGACTTGTGTGCATGTACAAGGATATTTTTGTTTACCAATTCATGTACCGTATGTCATTTTCTTTTCCACAAATACAGTGCGAGTCAAAAAAAAACGAAACCGGACTTTGATAGCTTATAAATCCACAATTACAAACATATATATTTTGATATTGGTATCACATTAAAGCTTGGGATATTGCCTTTAAAATGATATATCACACATTTTGAGCACTTACGCATCATCGAGCAAGATCTTATTATCCAAAGTCATGCAAAAACTACCCGTGTCCAAGTTTGCCGTCGTCTTGTTCTAAACACAACAAAACAAGTTAAGTCCCCCCTAATCAAAATAGCATAACTTTTTAACGAAAAAGTTTTGAGCAAAATAACTTGGCAGGATTGTTTATACACTTATGGAATAACTTATGTGCGAAAATAAAATTGGTTCGTCGAGTCACGCATGAGTGAGCACACATTAAAGGCAAAATGTTCACTTTTTGACTCTTGTGACTTTTGAAAAATGACAATTTTGCCTTTAATGTGTGCTCACTCATGCATTACATGGCGGATCAATCTTATTTTCACAGAGAAGCTAGTCAATCCTGCCAAGTTATTTTGCTCAAAACCTTATCGTTGTTACGCTATTTTGAATAGAGGGGACTTAGGTTTTTTGTTGTGTTTATCATGAATCAATGCGTTTGTTTACGTTTTTTCTTCAAATTAACATTTCAAAAATATAATTTGGTGAATCACAACAAAATATCAGGTGGTTGCCAGTTTTGTCATGTTTATCAGGGTGGAAGGGGATCACACACTGTCCTCACATCAGCAACCACACTGTTTGGAGGGAGGGGCCCCTGAATAGGAGTTATCTTTGACAATCAAACAACAGATGCAACCATTCACAAAATAAGAACACTGCAAACTTGGACACGGTAGTTTTTGCATGCCTTTGGATAATTAGGTCGCGTTCGGTGAAGCGTGAATTGATATATCATTTTAAAGGGACGTCCTCAAGCTTTAACATGATACCAATATCAACATATATACTTTTGGATTTATGGATTTATAAGCTATCAAAGTCCGGTTTCGTTTTTTTTTTGACTCGCACTGTATAAAAATAACGGCTAGATACATGAAGTTCCACACCGTCACTTTTTAGCAATTTGTATATGTACTTGTACATTGTATCTTGTATTTTTAAATTTAAATTGTGATCTGTGATTGAACATTGTTGCACGTTTCATGATTACTTATGAAATGGAATGAACAATTACAAAGTGGTGCTTCTTAAATTTCAGGTTGGAAATAGAAGACATTGACTATCGTAACAAATTCAAATTCGACCCTGTAATTAAAAGGATAATAACATTACAAATGCTACATTGTTGCATTGACATAGATATTCTGATACCAACTTTGCTATAATAATTATACTCATTGGGGGCCTTTTCAAAGGGAAACATATCTGGAATAAAGCTGTACCATAGTTTTAACAAACGGTTGTTTTTTTGTATCTGTTTTTTATAACCCTGAGGAAAATGTGGGTATGTTGAAAATGTGGTTGATAAAATTAACTTCAGATGAATAATAATGCTTCATCGATCAGACTCATTTTATTTCATACATTATAATTATATACAAGCGAAAAGTGAACTAATACATACAGCTTTTGGTATCTTTAGAGCGGCAATCGGGTGTAAAAACGGGGTTCTTTTAAGCGGCACATACCCGTCTTACATTATACATGAGTGCCCCCCCCCCCCCCCCCGGGGGGGAAATACTCAATCTTTATGTTACTACTTGAAAGTGTGCCGTCTTCTTTCGGAGTTCATTATAATAAAACACTACAGTTTGCAGCTGTCAGTATTTCAAAATATGTCAAAATTGTTTACTATATGGTTGTCAAATTTGGCATGTGCGTGCATGTATGTATGCATGTATTGTTTGTTTGTTTATTTCCGAAATCACAACATTAAATACAGCAATGAAGTGCAACGGGGGATTGACCCAATTCAGCAGAATTAAAAAGACAAAACCGCTGGTCTTCCTTGGGGTCCCGCAATTAGATACAGTATATACAATTAAACGTCTATATACAATGATTGAAAGGGAAAGCGATAGAGAAAGGGGAGAAAGCGAAATAGAGAAATTATAATTTCATAAATTATTACATATTATGTACACTAAATTAAAATTGGTGACAAATATTATATTAACACTTCCAATTTAGAACAAATAATTTCGACGCCATTTGAACAATTAAATGTATGTACGTGTGTATGTGTGTGTTTGTTGTTCGTTTTTGTGTGTGTGTATGTGTGTGTGTGTGTGTGTGTGTGTGTGTGTGCGTGCGTGTGTATGTGTGTGTGCGTGTGTGTGCGTGCGTGTGTGTGCGTGTGTGTGTGTGTGTGTGTGTGTGTGAGTGTGTGTGTGTGTGTGTGTGTGTGTGTGTGTGTTCTTGCGTGCGCGACCCCCGGGGGGGGGGGGGTACTCACGTATATGTATACCGTGCCGCTGGGAAGGGTGACTTTTTCAAGAAAGATCCTTAGACATGGGTTCCCTTTTCATAAAAAAAATCCTTAGACATGGGTCCCTTTTTTCATTTATCCATTTTCAAGCTCGCTCCGCTCGCTCGCTCGCATACATTATATTTCACAACCTCGGGTGTTTATATATTACCCTTAATAACGCCATATCTAAGTAATAAAACAAATATACCCATTATATTGAAACAAATGGCGATTTTCCGCTGTGAAATTGATAAAAAGTTCAAGCTCGCTCCGCTCGCCCGCATTCATAATATTACACAACCTCGGGTGTTTATATATTACCCTTCATAACGCCATACATGGATCCAAAGTCTACTATCAAATCGTACGCAGAAGGTCCAGTTGGAAGGGTCATCATCGCACACATCTCGGGTTCTCTCTGGCGTTCCCCAAGGTAGTGTTGTTGGACCTCTCCTTTTCCTCCTCATCAATGACCTCCCTGAATATGTTTCCAGCCAGACTTTTGTCCGGCTTTTTGCTGACGATTGTGTCATGTATACAGGAAAGTGGCAACGGAAGAAGATTCAAAAGCCCTACAAAACTGGGAATCTGACTGGCTGATGCAATTTCATCCGCAAAAATGCCAAGTCATGCACATCCTAATAGCAGGAAGAAGTAAGCCAAACACAATTCAATATACCACATTCATGGTATTCCCTTGGTAGAAGCTGAGAAGGCGAAATATCTAGGTCTCAACCTTCACAAGAACCTGAAATGGAATCACCATCTAGACGCCATAAGAAAGCCAACTCCACGAGCAGCTTCCTGAAGAGGAATAATAGAAGTTGTCCTCTGAGCACAAGAGTATTGTGTTACAAGGCTTTCGTCCTTCCAGTGCTGCAGTACGCCGCTGTGATTTGGGATCCATACACCCAGAAGAACATCAGGAAAGTTGAGATGGTTCAATGTCGCTTTGCACGATTTGCCATGAAGGGTTTCAGACGAACTAGTAGTGTTACTGATATGCTGAGACAACTCCAGTGGACCTCACTAGAGGAGAGAAGAGCTCAACAAAAAATCTGTATGGTCTACAGCATAGTCCACAACATGATAGACATCCCACCAAACACCTACTTTATACCAACCACTGGTCCTTCAACCCGTGGGAATCCGGACAAGTTTCAAATCCCCTACGCAAGAAACCAAGTCTACCAAAAGTCATTTTTTCCTGATGCAACAAGGCTATCAAATATTGTTGGAAGCACCTCGATCCTTGGACATATTCAAGCAGGAGGTGGCGCAATTCAGGCTCCGCTGAGCCTAGCGCGCGATAGTACGATAATACGCCAACGGCGGTCTGTACTTAAATCGGAAGAAGAAGAAGATATCATAAGTAATAAAACGAATATATATACCCATACAATAATACTGAAACAAATGGCAATTTTCCGATGTGAAATTGCTAAAATGTTCAAGCTCGCTCCGCTCGCTCGCATACGGTACATAATATATCACAACCTCACGTGTTTATAAATATATTACCTTTCATAACGCCATATCATACGACATAAAAACGAACATACCGATTACATACAATAATATTGAAACAAATGGCATTTTCTGATGTGAAATTGCTAAAAAATGTCACGCTCGCACCGCTCGCTCGCATTATTCATATTTATGCAAATTACCTTATCATAATTGAAGACTATTCACTGTTTTTCTATCATTTGAAAATTTGAGAATTTCACCTCCGATATGGACCAGATAGCTCCATTCTAGTGTAAAAATTGCAAAAGCTCCCTGGTGTGGACACCCTCCCCCGCTCTGTCGCTTTGCTCCCTCTCTCGGGCGCTTCGCGCCCTCAAAGTATATATTCGCCCTCCCAAAGAAAATACCCTGGCGCCGCCCCTGTAGTATGGTACAGTTTACTAATAAAGAATTTTATCAAGAAATTGTAAAATGAATGGCCATTGTATTATATTACAGCTAAAAAAAAAATTAATATTTAAAGTTCGAAATCCTTAGACATGGGTCCATTTTTCACAAAAAATCCTTAGACATGGGTCCATTTTTCACAAAAAATCCTTAGACATGGGTCCATTTTTTACAAAAAATCCTTAGATATGGGTACCTATTTACAGCAAAAGGACCCTTGGATATGGGTATGGGTTCGGAGATCTCAGCCGCACACCCCGTCCGACTATAATATGAGTACCCCCCCCCCCCCCCGCCCCCCCCCCCCCCCCGGGGCGCGATCGCGCGCATGTGCGTAAATTATTGTGGGCTTGTGCTCGTGCTAGTATGTGATGGCTATCGCCGATCATCCCCCCCCCCCCCCCCCCCCCCACTCCTCGGTACGGATTTACGCCCCTGATATATATAGAACATTTTGCACATTTGTGAACATGTTCAAAAGTGTTGACAAACTTTGTTTGTTCATATCAACACTTGAACAGGATTTCAACAACAACAACAAACTATTAAAGCATTTTACAATATACTTCAATATTGGACATTATATGTACATAGTTTCTGAAAACTAATGCAAAAATGAAAACAGATTATACAGTAAAGATTGTATAATTAATACATTACATTCAAAGAATAAGTCCATCCTGGAAATAATACTTGCAGGAAAGGACGTTTGACGGGAACAATTACTGACATGTGCACAAAGTGATGAATGGTTGGTACAATGTATATTGTTGATATCTGATTACCTTATATGGCCGAGTAATGAGCAAAAATGCAAAGTGATATTCACTAACTCATTGCACTGACTGTGTACACGGTTTCGACGATCCAATGGATCATTTAACATCTGAACACTTCAATCGTAAATATCTTTTTAACGAAAGGGAAATTCGAAAAACCGAAACCTGTCCCATGCTTTTATTGTTAATATGAATACAACAAGGTATGAGGGAACTGCCAGAATTCTAATTGGATTTTGAGGATTAGGACAATGTTACTAAGTCCCTTTATAGTAGATATGACCATTTTAACTTCATGAAGAAACAGGAATTTAATCCTAAATCACAGCCATGACTATGACTCCATTAATGAGCAGCCAGCGGAGTACAGTTTTGCACATGAAATTTTAACAAAATACATTCTGTTTAAATATGGCTAAACATGTGTGAACTGTCATTAATTACACCCTACTAGTTCATTGTAAAAATGAATTGTCCACAAGAAATGATCGAGAAACAATTTAAATTCCAAGTTACGAAACAAAAAACATTTTAATCGAGCAATGATGATTCCTCTCATTCATCATCTTTCATTGAAAGGAACACTTTTCGAGAGTGACCTTTCCCGGCAGAAAGCACCTGACATTCGGACAAATGCATTTGGGCAAACTCATATCGTATTCGGGCAAAATCTTATCCTAGCAGAATCTTTTTCAGATGCTATTACATAGTTTGAACGTATAATCATGTTTATGTAAATGTATATACACTCAGCAAAAAAAGAAAGTGAACACTTTTTCAAGTTCATATTTTTCATATAAGATTGTATAGAAAACAAATAAATTATGTATCAAATTAAAGGATATTTAATTGTTTTTCAACCTGGTAGGTGAATACAAAGTGAAACTTTACGCATGAGTGAACACATTCAATTGTCTGTTCCAAGGTGCAAAAGTAAAAATTGCAAAATTGCGCAATTTAGATTTAAAAGTCATATTGTACAAAAAAGTTCAGCAAAACACGATAGAGATTTGCATGGTTCATTGCACTTGAAGCTAGAGGTCAAGGTGCTCGCCATGTGTCAACACAAACCATAATAAATCGAAAAGCAGCAAAAACCCGCTTTCACACTTGCACACAGAAAAGCAAGACTAGTGGGCAAGGAACCATGTGAGATGGACAAGGGTTCAATGGCGCCGAGTACTCTTGACAGATGAGTCCCGTTTCTGTCTGCAAAACAGCGACGGCAGAATTCATGTTTGGAGGAGGAGGAGGAATGAGCACTTCAAGGATGCTTGTGTCAAGGAAGTGCAGCAAGGACACAGAGGGAGTATCATGGTATGAGACAGCACGGATGAGGACCGTACAGAGATGGTCATCCTCAACGGCAACTTGAATGCAAAACTGTACATCAGTGACATCCTCCAACCCGTTGTAGTGCCATACGTGGAGAGGAATCCGAAAACCATCTTCAAGGACGATAACGCACATCCTCATCCCGCTCGAGTTGTCCATCAGTTTTTGGAGGAGCACAACATCGAGCGAATGGATCCCTGCTCAGCCTGCTTGCCCCATACGAACCCTATCTAAGCCATATGGGACCAATTAGGAAAGGCCGTAATTGGGCGCATCCGACCTGGTGACACCCTTGAAGACCTGGGTCGGTATACCTGACCGCGAGGAGTGGAGAAACCTATCACAGGAGAGAGTACACGGAGTGATATCCAACATTCGCCGTTTAACAGTCATGGTGGCCCAACAAGATATTGACTTTAAAGAAAGAAAGAAAGAAACACTGCAAAGAAAAAAAGAACCTGACTCTAAACAAACAACGATTATTGTTGTACATGAACTATTGTCAATAACTACAAGTGTCCACTTCTTGTCGTTAATAACTTTTTTGTTTCCCTTTCTTTTTCGTCATTACGTGTGCACAGGAGCGCACGATGATATAGATATGATATAATTATTATGATATTGAATGATTATTCTAATTATGTCAAGTATATATATATTGTGTTTTGTAATTGTATCTAATCATGTTATATAAGCAATGTTATTTAACAAAGTAATACTTTGGCCTTAAACAGGTTTGAAGGTTTAGTTATTAAAAAAAACAGAAGAAAAGAAATCACTACTTAACATTGTGTTGTACTCCTACATATGCATTATGTAGTATATATATACGTAATTTGTAAATATTCTGTGTATTAACTGAAATATTATGTGCACTTTAAAAAAAATAAATAAAAAAAAAACCCACGCCAGGTTTGCATTATAATTTTGAAAAAAAAGTAGTAAAGCAATTGGCAACAATAGTCTTTCTAGACTGATTGCCATTCAATTTACAAACAACAACAACAACAACAACTACCCAGGCACTGGCGTAAATCTGTCCGGAAAACACAATGCATTGGGGGGTCGAGCAATTGTTCACAAACGGTTTGTGAACAATTGCTCGACCCCCCAATGCATTGTGCTTCCGAACTGTGCTTTATGCCAGAAAACACATATTAAGGATTTTACCCCTAATGTACGTTAAAAGCGCATTAAATCCTTAGGGTTCATGAATATCCTACTCTGGTATTTTCACGATTACACCCACACGCATGCTGCTATCATCCAATTGCTTCGAATATGTCTTTCATAGATAGTTGTGCATCTTTTGATACCAAATTTTGCCTTTTTACTTCTATTGTTCTTTGTCACGTGCCTTTATATGTTACGTGTCAGACATAGAATATGAAATTTCACATACGCCTATGGACCAAAATCTGTGGAAATGGTGCAGATTATCATAGAATGACACAAATATTTAGCTGTAAAACCGTATACATGTTCGATGGCATTTAGTAATATGAAAAAAAAACAGTACACTAGCAAAACAAAGGATAAAAAAATACAAAATAAAATAATTTGAAACAAAGAAATACATAAGAATAACTACATGTAATAATTATGATAAAATGGATGTTATGATTTAGCGAACGTATCAATGTATGACGATCGTGGTGCGTCAGTACATTTATCCCCAGTCATTGGATACATACTGCAATCAATCCAGCACACAAGAGTGCACATTTCTAACTCACATGGGAGTCTTCCAGCCTGACACCTTGTATGTAAATACAGTGCTAATGAATCACGTTCCATCAGACCGGGCACTCTCTGATTCCGAACTCGGGACCTCATATGTGGAAAGCTTGTGCCCTTCCAACCTTTCACATCAAGTCCACGAATATTCAATCATAGCTGCTATTTATTACAAGCGAAATCTTTATAATCTGTTTCAGGCCCTTTGAACTGTTTTCATACTATTTTTCACAATTTTCATTAAAAATACATAAAATAATTAAACAATCATGTTACAATTCCAAACAAACTGATTTTGTGGTTATGCATTGTCTCATATTACATTACAAAGCTGGGGATACGAAGGTATATCGACATCGCTTGGAAATAGTGCTATTATACATACAAAGTCAAAATAACGGGGTATGAAAGCTGACATGTCTTTGAAATGAGTCCTTTTCAACTGATTACATGAAATCCTGGTAAAGCTTGTTAACTTCCATTCGCAAGAAAAAGAAGGCCAAACAAATTAATCCAAACAACAACAAGAACATGCCAATGCACTTTTTACACATGGCACGGACAATACCACAAGCAGGAAAGAAATCACAGCTTACCAGTGCAAGTATAAGTCTATTCATATTCCAAAATTATGCTAAATGAAGGGGTAGAATTGTTATTAAGTCTGACATGATGAAGATCCTTAAATAGGGGGGAACTGAAAAGTGATCAATCAAACCACAATCATCAGGCTACATACTCATAAAAAGAAACCAGTTATCGTCAGATGACAATATCAAATAGTATAGTTTTATTGGTATGTTCACAAATGTGAAATAACCTATACTAATAATACTTGTGGATTATGCTGATGTAAACCTAATAAACATTTTTATGAATGATACCCCTCTAAAACTAATCGTCATTATTTTAAGATCATATAGGCCTACATTTTTGAAAAGTATTTCATTCACTAAGGAGTATCAATGATGTGCTCGATAACATGTTATAAGTCTACAAACAGTTATGTAGTCCCTATGTAGTTCTTGAACCACAGATCTTGTGCAGTTGACAGCTTACACAGGAACTGCCCTGAGCTTCCTCAGTGAGAACAGTGTTTGAGTGTGAACTATTTAATAGTTAATGAGTCCTGGGTCCCGTTGCAGAAAGAGATACAATCGATTGTAAGTTGCGATTAAGCGTAAGTCAGATCACGTGTTCTAGATGCGCAAATCTGATTGGTTGAAACGCGTAAATTTTCTGACTTGCGATCAATCGTAACTTACAATCGATTGTATCTCTTTCTGCAACGGGGCCCAGGAGACATGCGCCGTCACCTGATATAACTATATAGTTGTTAAAACCATCAACCTGACCAGTTCGAGGATTCAAATCATTGACAAGGTGCCATATACAGGCTGTTTATAGTGATCCCTCTTGAAGATCTTTTCCCAATAAAGAACATGCTTCTCCATGGGAGGTTAGGTCACCATCAATGGCAAGTATGCAATGTCACGGATTCAAACAGTATAGGTCTATGTTTTTCTAAATGTTAAGTGCTCATTCATGATATACCTGTGTGTCCTTCTAGTCCAATGAACATTTCTATGACGTCAATTACAACTTATAATTATGTGGACTTGTTGAAACAATGATGTACCAGTACAACTTAAAAGGGTACGATGGCTCAGAAAATGGCCTACAACATTAACACAAATTGTAACATTGTTTAAAGATGTAGAGTAGGTCACTTTGTTTTTCTCTGGTACGATTATCATTTTTTATCATGATTGTTTTTGTTGATGCCCATTACTTTGTTTGATTGTATTATCGTGTACATTTTGAATAAAAAGAATCTTCCTACTTAACACATTAAAGGGATCTAGACTTCTAGTAACTTTGTTGACATGTTGACATGTGCAAAAAGTGATGAATGGTTGATGCAATGTATATGGTTGTTATCTCATATGTCCACAGGGTAGGTATACTTTGTGAAAATTTCAAGTCAAATGGACATTGCATGGCCAAGTAATGAGCGAAAATGCAAAGTGATAGTCACTAACTCACTGCACTCACTTTGTACACGGTAAGCAAAACTATGGGAGAGTTTTTCTTATCGTCGTAACGTTGTCCCTCTTTACTAGAGTACTGCAGATTACCCCCTCCAAAATTATGGATGATGTAAAATACCCAGATCATTATCATAATTCGTGCATAAAAGCCTCTGGCTAAGAGCCAATCAGCGCCGAGGTCCCGAGGTACGTGTCGACAAAAATTAATTATTAAGCTTTGGCCACCCAACATCCAACATATGTATTGCTGTGAGCGCTACATTATATGTTTTGATCACTGTCTTCATCTGTTTCTCAAAATATGTCGTCAGAATGAAAACAACTGCATTTTCAATGCATTTGTGTATATAACTGAACCTGCAATTTCAAGTCCTTTGTGTAACACGTGACTTAAAATGACACGTGACGCATTAACCGAAGAATTATGCAGTCAAATTTGGTATCAAAAGATGCACACTACTCTACAGAATACAAATCTGAAGCGATGTGATGATATCATAATGCTTGTTAGTGTTATTGTGAAAATAGCAGAGACAAACCTTCATGAACCCTACGGATTTAAGGCGCTATTAACGTACATTATGGGTTAAATCGTTTGTACGCGTTTTGTGAACTTCCAGCCCCCTTTCCTCTTTCCAGCCCCCCTTCCATACATGTGTTTATGTTGGTATATATTCTGTGTTTTTTCTGTAGTTACTGTCATTTGTGCCCTGACGAAGATTCTGCTAGGATCGAAAGCTAGGCTGTATACGACTCTCATTTTATCACATTGGCGATTTTTTAGTAGACAAGCAGTTTTCAGCAGTATTTTCCATATTTATTTTTTCTTATCTGAATACTTCGATCGTAATCTCTGTAACGAAAGGGAAATTTGAAAAACCGAAACCTGTCCCATGATTTTATTGGTAATTCGAATACAACAAGGTATGAGGGAACCGCTAGAATTGCAATTTTATTTTGAGGATTTGGACAATGTTACTAAGTCCCTTTAACAATAATTCGACTGAGAGTTGAGGTAAGCGCTACTGCATTTGCCGCTTCATTTATTTCCCCTTATCTTTCCCTACAGGCTACACCTACAAAATATTTTCACTCATTGCTAACTTCTGCATTAGTTCCATGTTAATATTGACAAATTACGTAACAAACATACAAACAAGTATATAAGTGCATTTTTGTCAGATATATCATTAAATTGTTATTAGTAAGAAAATCACTTTATTAAATGGTTAATATTGTATTATATTCTGTATCAAGGTCTATTATATATATGTACTCTATAACCAATATATATGTCCTCATTCTACAATATGTACATTTCATTATCAAATCTATTTTACCTATATTATAATGATTTAGTAAAATCATATACCAACAATACACTATAAGGAACTCATATTCTTTTGTATTGTATTGTTTTTATGTATTAATTATTCTATTGTTTTCGTTTATATCATTTCAAAAACTTTCAAAAATTAAATTGAATGCCATTTGAAGAACTTCAAATACAAATTGTGTAACGTTTTAAATATCTTGAACATTTCAATGCATTTGTGTATACAGGGTGGCCCAAAAAAAACGGAACGGGGCACTTCCCAAATTATAGTAACAAATGTATTGTGTCCATCGGATAGGGTGTCTTTTCAAATGAACAACGATACCAAGAACAGTCAATTTGGTCGTGTAGTTTTTTTTTTTGGGCGCTGTGAGTGACACCATGTCAGGTTCTCTTTTTTGTCAATTTTTACCGAGCCAGTGCTCGATAGATCGCACGTACCGCCTTTCATATCGTTCAACGAGGCGCGCCATTGTTAGTGTGCACTCAGCCGTGTGCCGAGAGAATGGGCGTGTTCGTTGAGTGGTATTACGGGCAGGGGGTGCAATTTAACTGGCATTGACTAGGTACAAATTGACAAAAATAGGCACCTGACATGGTCTCACTCACAGCGTCCTAAAACAAAAACTACACGACCAAAAATACTGTTCTTGGTATCGTTTTTCATTGGAAAAGACACCCTATCAAATGGACATAAATATGTTGGTACTATATTTTGGGAAGTGCCCCGTTCCGTTTTTTTTGGGCCACCCTGTATAACTGAACCTGCAATTTCAAGTCCTTTGTGTAACACGTGACTTAAAATGACACGTGACGCATTAAACGAAGATATTATGCAGTCAAATTTGGTATCAAAAGATGCACACTACTCTACAGAATACAAATCTGTTCGTGATGATATCATAATGCTTGTTAGTGTTATTGTGAAAATAGCAGAGACAAACCTTCATGAACCCTACGGATTTAAGGCGCTATTAACGTACATTATGGGTTAAATCGTTTGTACGCGTTTTGTGAACTTCCAGTAGCTAGATTGCGAGGTTGTCCACCTAGGTTGTGATCCTAGAAGGTCCTAGAAGACATTTCTGGTGGCCAACCTTTTATAACATTCCATGTATGATATCCTAAAAAAGGGTGTTTGCTCCCTGGGTAACGGGAATGACCAATGGCGTAATGAGCGAAATTTTTTTTGGGGGGGCTAAACCAAATCCGCATCACCACCGGATATTGTGAGGGAGGCGAAGCGACCAAGCCCGAAGGAGCGAAGTGACTGAGCGGAGGGGGGGGGGGGGGGGCTCTTGCGTTTTTGGACTTGAAACTGTGCAATCTGGTGCATACCTAGGAAGGAAATTCTGACTTGACGACTTGTACTATACTGTGGGTAAGTGCGTCATGATTCAACCGACCGAAAAAAGAGGTTATATTGTTTCATGATGAAAAACAAAATTGCACCCCAAAATAATATTCGCATTACAGTTCGAACAGTGCATCAAAAGTCAAATTAGTTATGATACCAACAACATGAGCATTGTATTCCAGACGTAGACAAGGCGATTACTGAGGGAGCGAAACAATTACCGCGAGGGGGAAGGGTGATGGTAGGTGGGTGCCCGCCCGTGTACGGTAAGGGCGCTTTTGCAATGTTTTACTTGAAATTATGCAATCTGGTGCATATCTTGAAGGAAATTTGACTTGACATTAATAAAATCTTAGTTATCTTGACTAAAGAAATATTCTCTTTTTTTCGAATTAGATATAAACCATGACTGAAATTTTATTTGGGGGCGGGGGGGGGGGGGGGGCAAGAGCCCCCCCCCCCCCCCACCCCCCCCCCCCCCCACCAGCTCGCCAATGGGAATGACCACGGGAAATTACGACGGATCATGGTAGCGTTATCAAAATTTAATGTTGTCTCATGATAATTTGATGTTCTGAACAAGATTTTACCATGATCGAGATGACACGAATTATATAAACAAAGTAAAGATTATCATGACATATCATGCGATTGTGGAAGCACCCGTTGAGCAAAAACAGTAGGTGATACGCTATACGTAATGACCTAAAAATAATTTTTTAAATGTGCTGTAGGTACGTCCCACCAGCTCGTTCAGATCAGATCGGCTGCTTAATGTAAACCCACTCATGTGTTTTTTAATATACTCTCCGTATAGAGACTATATCCCGAACAGGCTTTAGTTTTAGAAATCACTCATTCGCATCATCGTCGTAACGTTGTCCCTCTTTACTAGAGTACTGCAGATTATCCCCTCCAAAATTATGGATGATGTAAAATACCCAGATCATTATCATAATTCGTGCATAAAAGCCTCTGGCTAAGAGCCAATCAGCGCCGAGGTCCGAGGTACGTGTCGACAAAAATTAATTATTAAGCTTTGGCCACCCAACATCCAACATATGTATTGCTGTGAGCGCTACATTATATGTTTTGATCACTTTCTTCGTCTGTTTCTCAAGATATGTCGTCAGAATGAAAACAACTGCATTTTCTCATCTGGACTTCTGACCAATATCCTGCAAAAATTACCTGCAGTACTGGTAACTATAACACCTGTTTATTTTATACTCAAGTATTTATTGTAGAATATATACCAGTTATCACCATAGGCGTCGATTTCTTCTCGCCATTGG